>CBVK0100413896.1:0-19129 GCA_900067695.1 Picea abies
ACATGATCTATACAGGAAATATTGCGTTAACAAATTTTAAACATGCCATGCAATCTGAGTTTGAGATGACAGATCTTGGCATAATGAAATATTTTTTAGGGATTGAGTTTAATCAATCAGCCAAAGGCATTTTTTTCTTTCAGCAAAAGTATGCAGCAAACATCATCAAAAGATTTCGCATGGAAGGATGCAATCCAACAGAAACTCCCATACCTTTAGGCACAAAATTGAGCAAGAATGATGAAGGTACTATTGTGGACTCTACTTTATACAAAATTTTAGTAGGTAGTTTTTTTGTATCTTACAACAACTAGGCCTCACATTATGTATGCAGCTAGCCTTGTTTCCAGATTCATGGAATCACCCAAAGATTCTCATTGGAAAATGGAAAAACAAATTTTGAGATATGTTGCAGGAACTCTCAATGTTGGCTTATGGTACACTAAATATGATAGTAATCAACTTTCTGGTTACACAGACAGTGATTTTGCAGGCACCCTAGATGACAGGAAAAGCACATCTGGACATGTTTTTCAACTAGGCACGAAACTGATCTCATGGGTATCAAAGAAGCAACCAATTGTATCAATATCTTCTGTAGAGGCAGAGTATGTAGTTGCTACCTCAACTTCTTGTCAAGCTGTGTGGCTAAGAAGAATATTGAAATATATGTCACATATAGAAAAGGATCCAACTCCTATTTTCTGTGACAATACATCAACAATTGCATTATCCAAAAATCATGTGTTTCATAAGAAAAGCAAATACATTGACACTCATTTTCATTTCATACGCGAGCTAGTCAATAATGGTGATATTGCACTACAATCCTATAGTTCTCGAGATCATCTTGCTGATATATTTACAAAGCCACTAGGAAAGTCAGTTTTTGATTTTCAGAGACAACACTTAGGCATAGTCAGTGCTGATGCTTGTAACTGTTGAGTTTAAGAGGGAGTGTTAAATAAAATGTAACCTCAACAGTCTGACTGTACACTGCCAACTGTACTGGACAAATGTACTTTCTATTTTTGTCTTGCTTGAGCCTATTTAGCTCAGCCATCTCCCATTGCATTGTACTTCACTTAACTTCTTCAATACTTCTTCATACATTTCAATATACTGTTCTAGTCTTTTCTCTCTATATTTCTCTTTGCTTCACAATTTATCATGGTCCCACGTCTATTACTGCAAGTGTGCCATCCGATGAAAGTAGGGATATCAATGAGTCTGAAGTCAAATAGGAATCTTTTCAAAGATAAATTTTCTGGTCTAATTTTCTTAAATCCCCTCTCTTCTCTTGAAGAGATGTTTATACGTTGAAGGTCCCTGCTGAAATCGAATTACAATGTAGGGAAAGCTCCCCTGCTACTTTGAGAGAGTCTAGAAATGGAATTATGAGGAGGGGATTCATGGGCCCATACACATTGAGAGAGTCTAGAAATGGAATTTTGAGGAGGGGATTCATGGCCCATACACATTGGTGATTGAACGTTGGATTTGCGAATCCCTGAATCTGAAGTCAACTGAGAGGAGATTGGGGTTTCAAAAAGTTATACCTCAGCTTAGACGAGATTGGCATTTCACAAAGCTATACTTCAGCTGAGAGGAGATTGGGGTTTCACAAAGTTATCCAAGGTGACTTGATATAGGTGCCAAAGGACTACACAAACCTCCAAAAAAATCCCATGGTTGTCATTGCCTCGACCTTACTTTCCTTCAAAAATTTATTGGGCAAAGTTGTCATCATCTCTTTATCACATTTAGTTTCGCGCATAAGAACAATAGTAGGTTTTTCCTGGTTGATTATTTTCTCAAGCATACATTGTTTAGTGAGAGAATTTAGGCCTCTTACATTGCAGGAGAGAACTTTCATTAGTAACAGAAAAAAGGTAAACATAAAAATAAAAGAAACATGGTCTGATGCAATGGAGGACCTAACCTGGGAGTTTGGATTGGGAGGGAAAATGTTTATCTGGAAGTCCCATTGCTTGCCCCGTGTTCACCAATAGGGAATTAGCCTCCACTATTTTCTACTTTGAATATTTGCATCATTTTTTTTTCAACACTATTTTCTACTTTGAATATTTGCGTCATTCTTTTCTCTGAGAATATTGTATTCCCATCCCTTATGATTGGTTGGATTTGGCCTAGGCCTTTCTTGCTTTCAGTTTATTTATGATGAGCTCGTTTTGTAGTACTATTAGATAGGGATTTTAATATTGGTGCATTTTTCTCCATAGACTTTGATTAGTGTTGGTAAGTCAGTCTCTAACATTTCAGAGTCCATATCCTTTTGTGTGTCATCTTATTTTCAGTCTTGTGAAATTTTCTCCTTTATTTAAGAGTATGATAAGTGATCAATTAAGAGACAATTTTTTCGAGGTTATAAAGCTAGGGAAAATCCCATTATAGAGATGAAAGTCATTTTAACAATATACTCTTTATGAGTTGAACATGTAACTTGCAGTAATTGAAACCAAGTAGGGAGGAAAACAAATTCCTCCCAAGCACTTGAGCTAAACCCACTTGACAAGGATGAGCACTTGGTATAATCCAAGAGTCAATGAGATATTGCAAATTTATAAAAGCACATAAAATATCCACTCCTTACTTTAATATTTAAAAGAAGGTTTCTTACATATTGATCCTTTTAGGATAATATCCTAATATCCTTCAACCCTCATATGAATTTGATGTAGTAAAAATTGGCAATGGGGAATATAGGAATGTGCTTATGTTTCTGTTAAAATAGCCATGTTTCCTTTTAATCTAATAAGAAACCATGCCACATCAGCCTCCAACTAATCGTCTAAAGGAAGGAATGCACATTGAAAGAACACATGTCCATATATGCATTCCTTTGTGTATCAATAAGAAAAGAGGTTTAATCAGAAAATGATAAATATATTATATGGTTAAAGTTTATTAGTGTTTTACTAATTCCTAACTATTTTCTTACCTTGTGTTTCCAATTTCAAATGGGAGTTCTTACTGATCCACCTCATGCACACTTTCAGGTATATTTTGGTTTTGTCCTGCAACTGTCAATTTATGCCTCTAACTAATTTAACACCTACTTTATGTAGCCACTAATGATATTTTATCCTTTCTCATCTCCATCATAATTAAAATGACCATTGGTTGGCCCTTATAGTGCCACTACACCTAGGGATTTTGTTTCCTCTTATAATGTCATTGCACCCATCGCCATTTTTCATGGCCCTATTTTTTCACTTTATTTGACAATAAATATACCACTATTAACTACATTGTTGTGGATTCTATTGGTGAAACATATATCATATTAAATATATCATTATTTCCTCTACTAGGAGTGTGTCTTCTACTATGGATTCTATTAGTGGTTTATCTAGCATCATTACATATACCATTGCTACCTCAGAGTAAAAGATTCTACCAATCACTACACCTCCTGGCCAAGAAGGCCAATCTCCAACATTTACCATGGTTTTCTTGACTCGATCAATAGTTGATGAATCTTTTTTTTTTAGGAAATATGGACTTCATTGTAAGCATGAGAATTTTTCATTAACTTTCTTCTTATAAATTTTGCAATAAGAGAAACTTAGGTTGAGAAGAAGGAAATAACTTGAAAGAGGTCAATAGAGTTAAGACTATTTACCTCACTTGTGGTGGGTTATTTTTATATTTAATTGTAATCCTCATTTATGCCTATGTTTATATTTAAAACTACAAAAAATAAATGGAATTTTGTTTTGTTTCCAATCTCTAGACATGAACAACAATACTCGACACACGCAACGCCGAGCTTCCTCGAGCATAAAGAAAAGGAAGATCACATTTGGAAATTCGTATGGTAGTCGAGAGGGTGGATGGGTCAATAAGTTCCTCCATTTATCATTTTCATCATGTGGATATTATACCTTCACCATGAGTTGACATTTTGTAATTTGGGCATCAGTTTTCTACTATGTTCTTTGGGCAAAAGTTACCATTGTGTACTTGAGAATGGTGTGACCTTTCTTTAATGAATGTACATTTGGGATATTTTGGAACATATACAATGTAGATTTCGGATATTTTGTAACATATATAAGGGTGTACTGATGACGATTTGTTCCAATTTGTAGTGAAACATGGAAAACAATTTTGCCATTTTACATATTTTAAAAATCTAATGGTAAAATCCGAAATCTTGGTTAGTATTTTGCAACAAGAAGGCAAGGAAAATGATATTTTTGGAGTTTTCCATTGCAGCATCATTTTTCCACCGTTTTATTGAACTTATTATTCAATTGCAATTCAAATATAATAAATCATGTTGATTTGGAATTGAAATTATGTGCTCGAGGGTGGTTAGAGATTGAAAACCTTTTTTTGGCAAAAAAAAAAAATGTTTTTAGTCAAAATTTTGGTTATTGTGGTAGTTGAAACTTTTTTGTGTCATAATGAGAAGTTTCAAGGCCTATTTGTAGACATCCTATTGTCATTCAAATGGATATATGGGCTTGTGAATTGTTTTAGAATATATATTTAGCTATACTATATCTACCCACTGTACATCGTAGACAAAATCCATGATTTTATTTTTTTTGGTTTATGGATCATTTCTTAATCTTGTTTAGTTTGAGCGTAGCTACATTAAAATAATTCAACAAGCCTCACTATCCTGCATTTGCATTAGTTTAGGTAAATTTTTTGTATTTTTGTCATGTCCCCATTATTGGGTTTCCCTGTTTTGTAGTAGAAGGGACTTATGTGGCTTGTGAGAGGAGAAAAATGAGTAAAATGGGGGTCATTTAATGTCACTTAGTTAGGATATGTTATGTTTTTAATGTAACATTAGAGAAATAATGTAACTTTAGAATAATAAGTTACTTGACCATTATTAAAGTGAATTTTAATCTTAAAGTGAAAATTGGAGGGAAAATAAGGGTTATATTTGATTTAGTCAAAAAGCGGAAAATTCTAGAAGTTACATTTGATCTGGTCAAAAAGGTGAAAATTCTATGAGGAATGGAGAAAGGATAAAAGGAGGAGTAGAGCCTCACTTTGGTATTATGATTTTACCTCTTATTTTGGAAGTGTTCTTGGAGCCATTATTTCATTAGGGTTTATCAAAACTCTTCCACCATTAAAGTTTAGTTTCGGTGCTACGGTATCCAACTTAGCTAGACCAGAGGAGAATCCATCCAGGATTTCGATTAGAGTGTTAGTTTGGTAGGGGGAATCCATCATAGTTCATAGGGGGAATACGTAGTTCATCAACCATTCTTCCATCATAATCTACACACTTGTACCTTTATTCCCCCTGCATCACCATCATAATCATCCTTCTTTGACATACTCGTAGCCATGCTCTCGATGCTCTTCATCATGTAGTTATTGAAAATATCACTTCAAACTGCTAACGATATTGGAGTTTTGATTATCACATGTACCAACCATATCGAATTGTACTGGACTATTCACCATATAAATGGAGTTGAATTTTGATATTTTTGTCCTATTTGGTTGAGTTTGGTTATCCTGGAAAGTGTATGTTATTATCTAAATGTCACTGAGTGATGTGATCCATGTTTATGAGATTATTTATAAATTATATTTAGGATGTAATTTATTAGCATGTGACTCTTTCGTATTATCTTAGAATTGTTGTTTTTCAAACACATACACACACAGCGAGACCCGCATATCATACGGATTAGTAGGATAACCTTGATATAATCAATGATGGGTTTACTATCCATGCTTTAGACACATGGTATTGGATAACCCATGGTATTTTCTCATGATATTTCATATGATCAAGACTATTCAATGGCTTGGGATACTCAATTGTAAGATGTTTGATGAAATAAGCATGCAATATACCTAGTAGTTGGTCTATTGGCTTGTGTAGGCCTAGGTGGCTAGTGTTGTCATGGAGTGCATAGCGTAGACTTGATTTGAGAGCCAAGAAAGAAGGCTCTTTCAACAGATTAATCTTGTTGATAGAACCACTTGACTCTATATTGTAACCATTTAGTTGTTAAATAATACATTAAGTGTGAATTAGAGTGTGGTGTTTTTTTCTTGATTTTCCTTGGGAAATTGTGTTGTTTAATAGTTTGTTGTTTATTTCATTTGTTTGCAACTATTCTATTCTATGTTTCTGCGCATTCTTCTTTCATGGATTACTGTAGCAATCATATTCTGCACATTTTCTTCCTTTCATTTGGTATATCCGATCACTTTGAATCCAATGTGTTAGAGAAAAAGTTTTTGTATCTAATTTTGGTTTGAGTGGGAGCTTGTGCAGAATGAAAACTTGTTGCAAGAACACGATAATCATGGAAAGACTTAAAATGAAGAGTCATCTTGAAGCATGTGGCTTTGGCCCAGAACATGCATGAAGAAGCATGGATTTGTGCGTAGATAGATAAATCTTCCACTTGGATGCCTGTAAATACGTTGAGATTTGAGGAGTCTATCTGATTTAATGCTTACCTATCTTGGTTTGGTGGCAAATTATCCTTTTATGATGTCATGTGAAATCAGTACTTGGTTTGTCTAATTGTATTTGGAACAAGATGGATGTTGGCAATGAAACAAGTTGATGTTTCATAACATTATATGTGAAGGATACAATTGTAAGTATTTTTATGGAGTTTTATTTTATCACATATGTAAATGGACAAATGGACATATGATTGTAAGACCTATTAAGGCATTGGTTCACTCGTGTAAAGTTTAGATGTAGAGTTAGGTTATAATGAACATGTTGTATTCTTGGATACTTTGTTAATAAAATGTGAGGGGGGTTAGTGTTTATAACAAGTCAAGTTTTAAGGGGAGAATGTTGGGTTAATCTTGACTCCATCATAAAGTAGTTACGATAATCTTGATACAACCAATGATGGGTTATAGTTCAAAATTTATGGGTCAATAGTATTGGGTAATGCATTGTATTTTCTGGTAATATTTTATATGATGAAGCCTATTTAATGGCTTGGGATACTCCGTTGTAAGATTCTAAATATTGGTCTCTATAGGCTTGGGTGGTTAGTGTAGTTAGGTATTGGTCCCTCACTCTAATATTATTCATTCCCTTTTTTCCATTTTACTTTTTTATCCTTCTCCTCATTATTAGACATCTTTTTGGCTACTTGGATTTAGAAACTTAACAAATGATATTTCTTAAACTTTATTTTCTTTTAATTTCAATTTTACCATTAGCATTAAATAACTTTTATGCCCAACCTCTCATTTAATGTTTTAATCATTTTTCATAATGATCTTTTTCCACAACCTTAACCTTAATTTTTAATCCTATAAATATCCACCCAAGCACTCTTGTCCAAGATGATAGGTGTCTTCACAAAGCTCAAACAACAATAGTATAAATTGTTATAATGTATATTTAAAAAATTGTTATTATGATTAATAATATAAACAAAAAATTATTTTTTCGGTTAATCTTGACTGGATCTTAGAGTTGTTAGGATAACCTCGTTACAATCAATGATAGGTTAATTTGACTCGATCATAAAGTGGTTAGGATAACCTTGGATACAACCAATAATGAGTTATATTTCTTAGTTTATGGGCCCATGGTATTGGATAATCCATGATATTTGTCCATACTTTTATATTATCAAAGCCTATCTAATGACCTGGGATACTCCATTATAAAATTCCTATTATTATTTTTGCCCTACTCAAACGAAAACTAAGAACTGAGAAAACTTGCCATTCATAACAATTCCTCTGGCTATATAAAGATAGGAGCAGAATCTGGCTGCAACTATTGTGGTGATAAGAGGCATCCAACAGGAAACGAATCTTCTATCCATCTGCTCAAATCATGGATGCGTCAATGATGCCTATGGTTGACGAAGTATGCAACAATAATAATAGTGTGAAATTGCAGAGCAGGGATGGCGAAATATTTGAGGTGGAGATGGAGGTGGCATCGACTTCAGGCTTCATAAAGATGATGATGGAAGACTTGGGCACCAAGATTACCATTCCTCTGCCTGTCGTCTCCTCCAAGATTCTGCGTATGGTTATTGAGTATTGCAAATACCATGTTGTTGATGCCCCCATTGCATCACCCGATGTTGTCAAAACGTGGGATGAGGAGTTCGTCAAAGCTCTTATAGATGATCGCGCCACACTCTTTGAACTTGCAGATGCTGCCGACTACCTGGTTATCAAAAATCTTTTGGACTTCACCTGTCAGACTATTGCTGATATGGTGACAGAGAAAACCGTTGAAGAGGTGCGCGCGCTCTTCTACATTTTGAATGTAAATTAATTGTTAAATCGCTCTGCAATTGGTGGGTTTCTACCATTCGCTTCGTTTGAACCGGAATTTGACCGCATGTCATTAGGTTTTGGCTCGCTGCAACTATTTTGTTGGGCAGTTAGTCTACACATTCCGTTACACACTATAGTATTTTGCACTTTGACCGTTGTAGTTGTTGCAATTAAAGGGAGTATTATATTAGTACATGGAAATTTTTATTATACAAAATTTCTCGGGTCTTTCAATATGGTCTTTCTATTAAGCAAAAAAATGTTGTCGATTACAATATTATTATGCGATGGAATGTTGATAGTGATAACTACTGTAACGTTGTTATTACCTTCATAGAAGCATGCTGTGAGTATACATCAGTTTTTTATACAGTACAATTTTTGCATTTTAAATATTGTTATTTTAATTTATGTTTAAATTAAAGAAAGGAGTAGTTACAGTTTTAAAATGTTTGTTTGTTTTGTGATTGAAATACGGTATGGTGTTGATTTTTCTGATTCTCTGATCTAATAGTTATTGTTTTATAATTTCAATGTGAAAATTTCCTTTCATGAGATGTTTTCTTATTTATTTCAGAGTTCTATTTCTTGTTTGAGATTTTTCTATAGGGATTCTTGTTCTGTTTCTCTTCCATGGAGGATCATGCTAAATCGTAGAGCCTCCATGCTAAATCGTAGAGCATTTCCTTTTTAAAGAAGATATTACCAAAGACCTCCTTGCTCCACTTTTTGATTTTGCTGAAATTGAAACATCAAAGATACAATGTAGAAGATTGTATTTTTCCACCATTTTTCCAAGTTTGGTGTGAACTTTGGATGTGACACGGAAAAGTGCGCAAAGAAAAAGGGTCGAGGCCTTGGAGCTAGAGAATTCTTCGATGAAAGGGCCAAGTATCCAAACTAGCAGCAAGAACAATATCTACTTCTAACATCATTAGTTTTTGGAACACAATTTTCGAGAGAAGGAAGCTATCTAGCCCAGTTTCAATTTGATGAGTGGTCTCTTAAATAAAATGTAACCTCAACAGTCTGATACTGGACAGTTGTACTTTCTATTTTTCTCTTGCTTGAGCCTATTTAGCTCAGCCATCTCCCATTGCATTGTACTTCACTTAACTTCTTCAGTACCTCTTCATACATTTCAATATACTGTTCTATTCTTTTTTCTCTGCATTTCTCTTTGCTTCACAATTTATCATCGTATCAGAGCTTCAACAATAAGCCTCTTCACACAGTCCGGAGAGCAACACGATCCTCACAGCATAGAGCTTCACGAATCTTGAGAGCACGTGACACAGTCTCTTTCACAAGGTTTGGAGAGCCGTCTGTCATACTCTCGAAAGATCCTGGCAGGAAACTCCCATGAGGAAGCAGTCTGTCTTACGTTCAAAAGATCAACGTAGGAAGCTTGCAGAGGAAGCTGAGCGTACAATGCTCAAAAGATCGAGGAAGAAGAGAGTGCAGAAGAAGAAACATAAAAGATTCTTGCACATTTTTTAAGAATCGTCAAAGATTGATGAAGAAGAGCTGCAAGACGCAGGAACATTTAAAGAACTCGAAGAATTTTATTCAAATTCGTTAAAGATTCCTACAGAAGGTAGAATCGTTTAAAGTTTTGTGGAAATCGCTCAAATCTGTCAAATATTATAGAAGAGAACGAAGAACTCGTGAAATTCTTTCAAATCTTTGAAAGATTCACGAATCTTTCTTCCACAGGAGTAAAGAACGCATCTCAGGTGCAAAGAATAGCCACTAAGGACGTAAGATTTGTCCTGCGAACAGATCTAGAGAAGGAAACCAGTTCAAAAGGGACAAAGAGAGCGCGGAAAAGGTGAAAGAGTTTCAGCCGTTAGATCTTGTGCAGATGACCGTCAGCCGTTAGATCAACGAGAAAGTGCACGAGGTTTAATCCTCTGGAGCGCACAGGAGAATTTTTGAATTGTGAACTCGTGAAATCCCGAGAGGAATTGTGAGTCGTCCATCTCAGAGAACAGGTGGCAGAAGATCCAAGTGCCGTCAAATCGACATTTCGGAGTTCGCGATTTTGAAAGACCATCGCAACAAGAGTTCTAAACTCGCGAAATCGCGATTTGCGAAATAGCGATAAGATCTCAGCCGTCCATTTGTTCGGACACATGGCAGACATCGAGGAAACCGTCGGTGTTTCGGCATCCAGGGTTTCAAGTTGACAGAGAAGTTGTGTCAACGAAGCATCGCAAGTCGCGATATCCCGAGGCTGAATTAGGACCGTCCATCTTGTGGGGACGCATGGCGTAAGTCCGAGGACTTGGGAAAAGTCCCGAAAGAAAAGAGTCCATCGACATTACGGGATTCGACAAATCATGGATCCTTGAGACGACAAGTCTAGAATAGAACAAATCGCGATATCACGAGGAGAAATCATGATCGTCAAGTATAGGAGGATGCGTGGCGGAGATCAAAGGAATCGAGAAATTTCCTGAAAGGAAAGCGCCATTGGTAAATCGGAGATCGGGGAATCGAGGAGTCAGAACAACTCGTCATTAGGGTTCACAAAGTCCCGATTCGCGATATCCCGATAAGATCTGGACCGTTGAATAGTCCAAAGGCAAATTTTGCATCTCGGCAATTTGAAAGGAAAAAAACCTGAAAAAACCCGTAGCGCTTTAACATTAAGGTGCGTGGTCACATTGCACAGTGACTAAGGCCAAACTCAAGGCCGATAAGCTTTTTTCGGCCATCGGCAAATTGACGTTTCGGCGATCGGAGGTAAATACGAAATTTCCCTCTATTTTTTGTGCAATTTTTTTTATGGCGTCGTCTAGCAATTTAGGACCAACTTAGGGTCCGATTCTTCCGGGAAAGAATTACGAGTTTTGGTCTCTTCGGATGAGATCCTTCTTGCAAGCATAAGAGTGTTGGGAGCTAGTGGATCTTGGATATGTTGAACCAAATCCAGCCGCCCTTTCTGCCATGACAAATGCGGAGAGAATTACTCAGGCAACACTGAGGAACAAAGAAAATAAAGCGAAATTCTGGATTCAGAATTCTATGGATGATTCGATTTTCTCAAAAGTCACAGGAACTGGTACTTCCAAACAGGCATAGGACATCCTTAAATCTTCCTATCAAGGAAATGACAGGGTCAAAATAGTTAACCTGCAGACCTTGAGGATGCAATTCAAGGCTATAAGGATGACACAGTCCGAAAATGTGGATCAGTTCATGACCAGAGTCATGGGAATCATGAACCAGATCAGATTGACTGGCGAAGCCATCACTGATCAACGAATTTTTGAGAAAATCCTCATAAGATTACTAAAGAAATTTGAAATGGTTGTAAAAACAATCCTTGAATCCAAGGATCTGTCAAGATTTTCAACAGATGAACTAATTGGTTCTCTGCTGACACATGAGACCAAACTGCATCTCACAGATGAGTCAATCTCCAATGCCTTCAAAACTCAATTCTCCTTCAACAGAGGGAGAGGCAGAGGAAGAAGCAGAGGTCACCAAGGAAGAGGGAGAAATCAAAATAACCCTCACTCCAGTGGAGGTAACATACAACAATATCCGAATCAAAATTTCCAAGGTCAAAGACATCAGCAACAAAATCAACATCAGAATTTCCAGCCTCAAAGAGGAAGAGGGAGAAGATCAAATGACAAAACAAGCATACAATGCTATTACTGCAAAAAGTATGGGCAATATGAATCTGAATACAGGAAGAAGAAAGCAGATCAACTCTCAGGGAGAGCACATGTGTCAAATCAAATGGGAGAAAACTCAGGAGGTATGTTTCTCTCATGCCACAAGACTGAACAACAACCTAAAGATCTCTGGTTGCTAGACAGTGGATGCAGCAATCACATGACAGGTAACAAAGATTTACTTTCATGCATTGATTCTTCAATCTCATCTGATATTACACTTAGAAATGATTACTTAGTCAAAGTTCAAGGAAAAGGAATTGTTCCTATTCTTACTAAATAGAATGTAAATAAAGACATAAACAATGTCTATCATGTTCCAGATCTGAAACATAACTTTCTAAGTGTAGGACAGCTCATTGAACATGGCTATAAGGTACTTTTTGAGGGAGCATCTTGCAAAATTTATGATAAAAAACCAAGAAGAAAATTAATTTCTGAAATCCTTATGACTCCAAATAGGATGTTTCCCCTTACCCTCAGAACTACAAATATGAGTCAACCATATGCACAAAGTGCATCTACCCTGAATGAAACAATGGTTTGGCATACAAGATTTGGACATCTACCATTTTAGAGTCTAAGTATTCTTCAGAAAAACTCCATGGTCAAAGGTCTACCTATCTTTAAAGAACAAATTCTCCCATGTGAGTCTTGCATACTTGGAAAACATAAGAGAACTAGTTTTCCACAGTCATCTAATCAAGCCAAACAACATCTTGAACTTGTTCACACTGACCTATGTGGACCAATGCAAACAGAATCAATAGGTGATACTTTTTACTTTCTAACATTTATTGATGATTTCAGCAGAAAAATATGGATCTATTTTCTCAGACACAAGTCTGAAACATTTACAAAATTCAAATAATTCAAGGTAGAAGCTGAAAAATAGAGTGGAAAATATATCAAATCACTCAGGTCAGATGGAGGAGGAGAATACAACTCCAGAGAATTTGCAAATTTCTGCAAATCGCAAGGTATTATCATGCAAACAACAACCAGATATACTCCACAGCAGAATGGAGTGGCTGAAAGAAAAATCAGACAATAATGAATATGGCAAGAACACTTCTTAAAGAGAAAAGTTTGTCAAATAGGTTTTGGGGTGAAGCAGTAGCATGCTCAGTTTATCTCTTGAATAGATCACCAACCACAAGTCTAAAGATGAAAGTTCCCCAAGAAGCATGGAGTGGAACAAAGCTCAATGTAGCGCATCTAAGGACATTTAGATGCATAACATATGCTCACATACCTTCCGAATTAAGGAAGAAACTTGATGACAAAAGTGAGAAATGTATTTTCACTGGATATAGTGAAACATCTAAAGCTTACAGGCTTTATAATCCAATCAACAAGAAACTAATTCTCAGCAAAGATGTAAAATTTCTGGAAAATCAATTCTGGAATGATTCAGAAAATCAGCAAATGGACAGTCAAAATCCATTGTTGCCAAGTTCTGAAAATGCAGAAAATTCAGAACAACAAGTACCTCAAACTACTTTCCCAATATTGCAGGTACAGAGACAACCTAAAAACTCTCAGGATAACTCAACTTCCAGCAGAGAATCATTCTCTGATCCACAGAATCAGAGAACTCGAAGTTTGAGAGAAATCCATCAACAGTTGGATGACTTTGAACAACACAACCTTTTTTCTTTAATGTCATGTCAACCTACATCCTTTAAGGAAGCAACTAAGGAGCCACAATGGGTTCAAGCCATGAACCAAGAAATTGACTCCATTGAGAAGAAAAATACATGGGATCTTGTTGATTTACCAAGTCACAAGAAGAGTATTGGTGTCTAGTGGGTTTACAAAACTAAACTCAATGAAAAAGGGCAGATTGAAAAACACAAGGCAAGACTTGTTGCCAAAGGCTTCTCACAACAACCAGGTACTGATTATGGTGAAACTTTTTCTCCAGTAGCAAGATTAGACACTGTAAGGACTCTATTGGCCATAGCAGCACAACAAAAATGGCAAGTATACCAGATGGATGTCAAGTCAACATTTCTGAATGGTTTCTTAGAAGAAGAAGTTTATGTCAATCACCCACCTAGATTTGAAGTCCAAGAGCACCCAGCCAAAGTATATCGGTTGAAGAAAGCATTGTATGGCTTAAAGCAAGCTCCAAGAGCTTGGTACAACAGAATTGACACTTATCTGATCAAAAGTGGTTTTAGCAGAAGCCAAAATGAGCCAACTCTTTACACCAAAACAGATCAGCATGGTAAAATTTTGATTGTATGTTTATATGTTGATGACATGATCTATACAGGAAATCTTGAGTTAACAAATTTTAAACATGCCATGCAATCTGAGTTTGAGATGACAGATCTTGGCATAATGAAATATTTTTTAGGGATTGAGGTTAATCAATCAGCCAAAGGCATTTTTGTCTTTCAACAAAAGTATGCAGCAGACATCATCAAAAGATTTCGCATGGAAGGATGCAATCCAACAGAAACTCCCATACCTTTAGGCACAAAATTGAGCAAGAATGATGAAGGTCCTACAGTGGACTCTACTTTATACAAAAGTTTAGTAGGCAGTTTGTTGTATCTTACAACAACTAGGCTTGACATTATGTATGAAGCCAACCTTGTTTCCAGATTCATGGAATCACCCAAAGATTCTCATTGGAAAATGGCAAAATGAATTTTGAGATATGTTGCAAGAACTCTCAATTTTGGCTTATGGTACACTAAATCTGATAGTAATCAACTTTTCGGTTACATAGACAGTGATTTTGCAGGCAGCCTAGACATGTTTTTCAACTGGGCACGAAACTGATCTCATGGGCATCAAAGAAGCAACCAATTGTATCAATATCTTCTGCAGAGGCAGAGTATGTATTTGTTGCTTCATCTTCTTGTGAAGCTATGTGGATGAGAAGAATATTGAAAGATATGTCACATACAGAAAAGGATCCAACTCCTATTTTCTGTGACAATACATCAACAATTGCATTATCCAAAAACCATGTGTTTCATAAGAAAAACAAACACATTGACACTCGTTATCATTTCATACGCGAGCTAGTCAATAATGGTGATATTGCACTACAATCCTGTGGTTCTCGAGATCAGCTTGCTGATATCTTTACAAAGCCACTAGGAAAGTCAGTTTTTGATTTTCAGAGACAACACTTAGGCATAGTGAGTGATGATTCTTGTAACTATTGAGTTTAAGAGGGAGTGTTAAATAAAATGTAACCTCAAGAGTCTGACTGTACACTGCCAGTTGTACTAGACAGTTGTACTTTCTATTTTTTTCTTGCTTGAGCCTATTTAGCTCAGCCATCTCCCATTGCATTGTACTTCACTTAACTTCTTCAGTACTAAATCATACATTTCAATATATTGTTCTATTCTTTTCTCTTTGCATTTATCTTTGCTTCACAATTTATCATGGTCCCATGTTTATTACTCCAAGTGTGTCATCCGATGATAGTAGGGATATCAATGAGTCAGAGGTCAATTAGGAATATTTTCAAAGATAAATTTTCTGGTCTAATTTTCTTAAATCCCCTCTCTTCTCTTGAAGAGATGTTTATACGTTGAAGTTCCTTGTTGAAATCGAATTACAATGTAGGGAAAGCTCCCCTACTACTTTGAGAAAGTCTAGAAATGGAATTTTGAGGAGGGGATTCAGGGGCCCATACACATTGAGAGAGTCTAGAAATGGAATTTTGAGGAGGGGATTCATAGCCCATACACATTGGTGATTGAACGTTGGATTTGCAAATCCCTGAATCTGAAGTCAACTGAGAGGAGATTGGGGTTTCACAAACTTATACCTCATCTTAGAGGAGATTGGTGTTTCACTGTAACGACCCTAGTTGGATAAACATTTAAGAAATTATAAAGTAAAATTAATTAGGGGTTAATCGTCTTAATATGGTATTAATTAAACAAGATAGGTATAATAAAACTAATTAAATAATTATTGATTAACTAATGGCTCCAATTTAACTAATTAATTGATTAATTAAACTACTTATTACATTTAAAAACATGAGTATTAAAATAAATTAATAAGTTATTTAATCAAATTAAAAGGTCACGTACACAACAAGGGGATAAGTTATTAATTGCGGAAGGATAAGATATTAAAGAAAAGAGATAAGGCATTAAAGAAAGGGATAAGATATTAATGAAGGGGGGGATAAGGCATTAAAGAATGGGATAAGAAATTAATAAGTCGGAGATAAGGAAATGAAGGAGGGGGGAGGAGAGTCGGTGAAGGAGGGATAAGGAAGGGAAGGAGTTTGACGGGAGGTATTCTACGGGAGTTGGCCATGGATTTTGGGAGCTGGGAGTATTGCAGAGAGAAGTGAAAATTCATGAGTGGTATTGATACAGTGCACTAGAGTTGCTAGGGGTTTTGGGCACGGAGGGCCAGGATATCCATTGATATCCTGGGGCTAGGGAGCTACCTAGTCGGCAGGGAGGACAGTTTTGGGTAGTGTTTTGCAGAAGCGGGAAGGAAGCAAGCGGCGGGCAAAAAGAGGATAATAGCATCAGGTTCAGGTATTTACCAAGAATTATGCATTGCTTTTGTATTACATTGTTATTAAATTTTATTACTATGAAAAATTTGATTGTAAATGTGCTAAATGAAGTAACTCTCAAATTTTACTGCTCTGTTCTAAATTAAATGGTTGTTTATTGAATATTGGATCTTACATTCACAAAGTTATACTTCAGCTGAGAGGAGATTGGGGTTTCACAAAGTTATCCAAGGTGACTTGATCTAGGTACCAAAGGACTACCAAACCTCCAAAAAAATCCCATGGTTGTCATTGCCTTGACCTTACTTTCCTTCAAAAATTTATTGGCCAAAGTTGTCATCATCTCTTTATCACATTTATTTTCGTGCATAAGAACAATATAAATTTTTTCTTGGTTGATTATTTTCTCAAGCATACATTGTTTAGTGAGAGAATTTAAGCCTCTTACATTGCAGGAGAGAACTTTCATTAGTAACAGAAAAAAGGTAAACATAAAAATAAAAGAAACATGGTCTGACGCAATGGAGGACCTAACCTAGGAGTTTGGATTGGGAGGGAAAATGTTTATCTGGCAGTCCCATTGCTTGTCCCGTGTTCACAAATAGGGCATTAGTCTCCACTATTTTCTACTTTGAATATTTGCATCATTTTTTTCTCAGCACTATTTTCTACTTTGAATATTTGCGTCATTTTTTTCTCTCAGAATATTGTATTCCCATCCCTTCTGATTGGTTGGATTTGGCCTAGGCCTTTCTTGCTTTCAGTTTATTTATAATGAGCTCGTTTCGTAGTACTATTAGATAGGGATTTTAATATTGGTGCATTTTTCTCCATAGACTTTGATTAGGGTTCATAAGTCAGTCTCTAACATTTCAGAGTCCATATCCTTTTGTGTGTCATCTTATTTTGAGTCTTGTGAAATTTCCTTCTTTATTTCCATGAACTGTTATTTTATACTCATCTGAGGAGGGTTGGTATTTGTCTATTGAGGGTCTATTTTTTGTCAATTGGATTCATTTTTGAGAGCCTTTGCCTATAATGTTGGCCAAGTTGGGACCAAGTTGGGAATTTCGAAGCGTTTCCTGACTATGGGAGGTCCTCTACCTTTTCCATCATATTTTTTAAGTTGTTTTTGTTACTAGTTGCTTGAGTAGAGGGAATTAGAATTGTTGACTTTTTGTTTGATTTCTTTTTATTGGGTACATTCAAGAATCCCTCTTGGTCTACCGGGGCCTTTCCTTTGTTAACTTTCTTCGGTATATTTATGGGGTAGTCTTGGAATAGGTGGCGATGTTCATGGAGCTTTCTATAGTGAAAAGGGACTTGTTCGTAGTCCAAATTCTGGATCCATTATGAGTCTTGAAAAAATATGTTGATAGATTCTCGTAGAGAATTAACACATTCATATAAACAAAGATCCTCGCATATGAGGTATATATTCCTTGCTTTGTCACCTTCGAGATCTCGATGAAAGAACCAAGGGAGATTTTGATACCTTCATGTGTTTCCTTTTCCGAGAATTCTTGTGGCAAGGAGTACATACTGATCCAAATTGGAGCTTCCTTGAAGTTCTCTTTTCTAGGCATAAATTTTTTCATCCAACACCTGATATGAAGAATAGTTGAGTTGAATAAATATGGTCCTACTTCAAATATTCTCTTACGGTCTTTGACAGATGAAAAAATGGTCATGAAGAACCCTTTGGGCCCTTGGTTTTCCATATGAAATTTACCCATCCAGTAAGTTCCTTCTTGGATGGGTAGAGGCCGATAAAATTTCCTACTATTGCATTGTGTTTCGTGTACTATATATAAATACCAACATTGAGTGAAGTTACCTCATACCTTGAATTATCCTTGGTTTTGGCCAAACAACATTTTGGAATTTTCTAAATATGTTCCCTTTGTTAAGATTGTCCTTGTTAGATCTAGGATCTGGGCTAGACAAATTCCTTGCCCTGCAGACTAGAGAGGGTTGGGGATTTATCAGCGTATGCATCCTTGAAAGATCGATGCAACCTTGGAAGACTCTAGTCGCACCTAGGAATAACTAATTTGGGGTTTATTTGTTATTTCCTCGATAATATCTCATTCCAACTAATGAAGAAATGTTGGTTTAAATTATAAATCTCTAAATTTATATGGTTATTTAGAAAACTTATTTTTAAGAGTATGATAAGTGATCAAGGAAGAGAGAATTTTTTCCACGTTGTAAAGCTAGGGAAAATCTCATTATAGAGATGAAAGTCATTGTAACAATATACTCTTTATGAGTTGAACATGTAACTTGCAGGAATTGAAACCGAGTAAGGAGGATAACAAATTCCTCCCAAGCACTTGAGCTAAACACAATTGACAAGGATGAGCACTTGGAATAATCCAAGAGCCAATGAGATCTTGCAAATTTATAAAAGCACTTAAAATATCCACTCCTTACTTTAATATTTAAAAGAAGGTTTCTTACATATTGATCCTTTTAGGTTTCAGTTTGCTAGGGGGAATCCATCATAGTTCATAAGGGGAATACATAGTTCATCAACCATTCTTCCATCATAATTTGCATACTTGTACCTTTATTCCCCCTACATCACCATCATAATCATCCTCATCTTGGGTTCTTTGACATACTCGTAGCCATG
>CBVK0100413897.1:0-19125 GCA_900067695.1 Picea abies
GCTCTTCCGATCTCACCAAAAAGAGGATGGGGATGGGTATATATGCCTAAAGGGGGACACCGGGCTCCTATGAATAGACTAGCCTAGCCTACTCTACCTAGCCTAGCCTAGCCTACTCTAGCCTAACCTACTCTACCTAGCCTACTCTACCTAGCCTAGCCTACTCTAACCTAGCCTAGCCTAGCCTAGCCTAGCCAACTCTATCCTAGCCTAGCCTAGCCTACTCTATCCTATCCTAAACTAGCCTACACTATCCTAGCCCAGCCTACTCTACTCTAACCGAGCCTATGACGCGAAAGGGAAGGTTGAATTGAGGTCTAAAGTGAAAGTCCTTGATTCAGAGTCAGGAAAAAAAGAGGATGGGTTTGGGTATATATGCCTAAAGGGGGACACCGGGCTCGTATGACTAGACTAGCCTCACCTACTCTACCTAGCATTGCCTAGCCTACTCTATCCTCGCCTACTCTAGCCTAACCTACTCTACCTAGCCTAGCCTACTCTAACCTAGCCTAGCCTACTCTATCCTAGCCTAGCCTAGCCTACTCTATCCTATCCTAGACTAGCCTACATTATCCTAGCCTAGCCTACTCTACTCTAACCTAGCCTACTCTATCCTAGCCCATTTTACCTAGCATACTCTATCCTAGCTTACTCTACCTAGCCTAGCCTACTCTATCCTAGCCTAGCGTAGCTTAGCCTACTCTATCCTAGCCTACTCTACCTAGCCTAGCCTAGCCTAACCTACTCTACCTAGCCTAGCCTAGCCTACTCTATCCAAACCTACTCTCCCTAGCCTACACTACCTAGCCTAACCTACTTTAACCTAGCCTAGCCTAGGCAAGCCTACTCTATTCTAGCCTAGCCTAGCCTACTCTATTCTAGCCAAGCCCACTCTATCCAGCCTAGCCTAGCCTACTCTATCTTATCATAGCATACTCTACTCTAGCCTACTCTACTCTATCCTTGCCTATTCTACCTAGCCTAGCCTAGCCTACTCTATCCTAGTCTCCTCTACCTAGCCTAGCCTACTGTACCTAACCAAGCCTACTCTATCCTAGCCTAACCTAGCCTAGCCTACTCCATCCTAGCCTACCCTACTTAGCCTAGACTACCTTAGCCTACTCTACCTAGCCTAGCCTAGCCTACTCCATTCTAGCCTACTCTAGCCTAATCTACTCTAGCTAGCCTACTCTACCTAGCCTAGCCTAGCCTAGCCTACTCTATCTTAGTCGAGCCTAGTCTACTCTATCCTAGCTTAGCCTAGCCTACTCTATCCTATCCTAGCCTACTCTACTCTAGACTAATCTACTCTATCCTAGCCTATTCTTGCTAGCCTAGCTTAGCCTAGCCTACTCTATCCTAGACTACACTACCTAACCTACTCTATCCTAGCATATTCTACCTAGCCTAGCTTAGCCTAGTCTCCTCTACCTAGCCTAGCCTACTCTACCTATCCTAGCCTAACCTAGTCTAGCCTAGCCTAGCCTAGCCTACTCCATTCTAGCCTACTCTACCTAGCCTAAACTACACTAGCCTACTCTACCTAGCCTAGCCTAGCCTACTCCATCCTAGCCTACTCTAGCCTAGTCTACTCTAGCTAGCCTACTCTAGCTAGCTTAGCCTAGCCTAGCCTACTCTAGTCTAACCTACTCTACCTAGCCTTATCTACCTAGCCTAATGTACTCTAATCTAGCCTAGCCTACTCTATCCTAGCCTAGCCTAGCCTACTCCATCCCAGCCTACTCTAGCCTAATCTACTCTAGCTAGCCTACTCTACCTATCTTAGCCTAGCCTAGCCTACTCTATCCTAGCCGAGCCTAGCCTACTCTATCCTAGCTTAGCCTAGCCTACTCTATCATATCCTAGCCTACTCTACTCTAGACTAATCTACTCTATCCTAGCCTATTCTTGCTAGCCTAGCTTAGCCTAACCTACTCTATCCTAGCCTACACTACCTAGCCTAGCCTACTCTATCTTAGCCTAGCCTACTCTATCTTAGCTTAGCTTAGCCTAGCCTACTCTATCTTAGCCTGGCCTAACCTACTCTATCCTAGCCTACTCTACCTAGCCTAGCCTAGCCTAGCCTACTCTAGCTACCCTACTCTACCTAGCCTACTCTATCCTATCCTAGCCTAGCCTAGCCTACTCTACCCTAGCCTACTCTACCTATCCTAGCCTACTCTATCCTAGCCTAGCCTAGCCTAGTCTACTCTACGTAGCCTAGCCTAGCCTAGCCTACTCTACCTTTCCTAGCCTAGACTAGCTTACTCTATCCTAGCCTACTCTACCTAGCCTAGCCTACTATATCCTAGCCTACTCTACCTAGCCTAGCCGAGCCTACTCTATCTTAGCCTACTCTACCTAGCCTAGACTACTCTATTCTAACCTACTCTACCTTGCCTACTTTATTTTAACCTAGCCTAGCCTACTCTATTCTAACCTATCCTATCCTACTCTATCCTAGAATACTCTAGCCTAGCCTACTCTATCCTAGCCTACTCTACCTAGCCTAGCTTACTCTACATAGCCTAGCCTACTCTATCCTAGTCTACTTTACCTAGCCTAGCCTAGCCTAGCTTAATCTACGTAACCTACTCTACCTAGCCTAGCCTTCCTTCAGCATATCACTGGTAGTCTCTTGTGAGTGCGGCACACACCTGGCTTACAAGTGTTTGATAAGATCCCTGTCTTGTTTGCTAATTGTTTTCATTTCCACAACCCTACCCCATGTTAGCCCGGCGCTAACCGTAACCCACGGTAGGCCTCCGCCCTGCCATGCAGGAAATGAATAAAATAAAAATTTATATAGCAGGAGACCCAACCCGTAGGGTGGCTCGAATGCCTCTCGAACTCAGCCTAGCCTACTCTATACTAGCCTAACCTAGCCTACTCTATCCTAGCCTAGCCTAGCCTACACTATCCTAGCCTAGCCTACTCCACTCTAACCTTGCCTACTCTATCCCAGCCTATTCTAGAATCTACCTAGCCTAGCTTAGCCTAGCCTACTCTACCTAGCCTAGCCTACTCCATCTAGCCTAGCCTACTCTATCATATTCTAGCCTACACTATCCTAGCCTAGCCTACTCTACTCTATCCTTGCCTGTTCTACCTAGCCTACTCTACCTAGCCTAGCCTACTCTATCTTAGCCTAGCCTAACCTATCCTAGCCTAGTCTATCCTAGCCTACTCTACCTAGCCTAGACTAGCTTAGCGTACTCTACCTAGCCTAACCTAGCCTACCCTATCTTAGCCTACTCTAGCCTAACCTACTCTACTTAGCCTACTCTACCTAGCCTAGCCTATTCTAACCTAGCCTAGCCTAGCCTAACCTAGCCTACTCTATCCTAGCCTACTCTAGCCTAACTTACTCTACCTAGCCTAGCCTACTCTAACCTAACCTAGCCTAGCCTAGCCTATTCTATCGTAGCCTAGTCTAGCCTACTCTATTCTATCCTAGCCTAGTTTACTCTATCCTACCCTAGCCTACTCTATCCTAGCCTACTCTACCTAGCCTAGTCTACTCTATCCTATCCTAGCCTAGCCTAGCCTACTCTATCGTAGTCTACTCTAGCCAACCTAACCTAGCTTAGCCTACTCTACCCGGCCTACTCTACCTAGCCTACTCTATCCTAGCCTACTATAGCCTAACCTACTCAACCTAGACTACTCTACCTAACCTAGCCTACTCTATCCTATCTTAGCCTAGCCTAGCATACTCTATCCTAGCCTAGCCTAGTGTAATGCCCAAAAATATATATCTAAACATTGTTATTCTCACAAGCAATTATTTCTTAACTAAAACAATATCTATTCAGCATAATATCGATCTTCATACCAACAACTTCAGCAATTTAGATTTATCAAATATTAAGAAATTCATAGCAGAATAAATAAATGCATAATTCAACAGGGTACCTGGTTTTGATGCTATTTCCTTTGCCAGCTGCCTTGCTGCTGTTGCTCTCCTGCTACCTGCTACACAACCCAGTCCTGTTGCAAACACAGAAAAATTGCCCAAAACTATTGTCCACCCTGCCAACTAGGAAAACGACCTAGCTCCAGGATATCTATGGATATCCTGGCCCTCCGAGCCCAAAACCTCTAGCAACCCCGGTCCACTGTGTCAATCCCAAACACAAAATCCCTCTCTGGTCCAATACTTAGAGTTCTCCCTAAAAAAATCATGGTCTCCTTCCCCTCGAATGCCCCCCTCCAACTCCTTCCTTCCTTCCTTATCCCTCCCTTCACCAACACTCCTTCCTCCATTAAATTCCTTATCCCTTCATTTAATTACCCTTATCCATTCATTAATTCTCTTATCTTCTCGGGATCCTTATGTGATCCCTTCTTGTATACGTAACTTGATTAAATGTTATATTTTATTCTCCACCTTTAATTTATTACTTTATTAATTAATTAATTAATTAATAATTAAATCAATCATTAACCATATTGATTAAAGAGTTAATTATACTTAAATTAATCATAATCAAGAATAAGTAATTAATAATAAATAATTAGTTAAGGTTGTTTTAATAAATAATTATAGTTTAGCTAATCTTTTAGGATTACATTATTAAATTAATTATAATTTATAATCAATGATCGTTACATACACCCACCCTTCAGGAAACTTCGTCCCGAAGTTAAGGTATCTTATGGTACAAAGAACAAGAACATGGTTAAGACATTCATAACAAGTAACTGACATTATTAGTCAGTAAATCAAGAAAACTCATACATACTAGTGTATATGTACAAGAAATGTATGTGTAGCTAGTACATACAATTATCGTACATGTACTAATAATCAACTGTCATCCTTTAGTATTTTATGTATGCATCCAATCCAGTCAGCAAGACTAGTCTTTTATAAAAGACAACAACCAATCCATTGTTTGAGAAATTCTTAAATTACAATTATTTGGTTCAAAATTTTTATTTTAATCAACTGTGGTTTAGTTACATAATAATGAATATTCATATATACACATTTTCCTTCATCAAATCCCACCACAAGACAGATCTCCATATAGTATCAACTATTCTACTCATCCTTCCTCCCTAACCTACTTCCAACTCCATTTCTATCCGTCCTCTGCTAGACTATCTTGGAGCGTCAGCTATACTGACCTAACTCCAAATAGAACCCGTAAGTGGAAGTGTCGCTATCTCGACCAAGCTTCCCTAGCAGGCAACTGACAGTCCTCATCACACGTCTTGGGGAGCATGAACCAGCACCGTCCTCCCAGGAATTCAGGTTTCGGAGGATACACGGTGGGAAATGCCTCCACCCCTCCTAATCACATCTAGGGTCCACCCCTACGATGGCCCACCCTACAATGGAGGATACTCGGTGGGAAATGCCTCCACCCCTCCTAATAGAACTAGGGTCAACACCCTATAATGGAGGATACACGGTGGGAAAAACCTCCACCCCTCCTAACAAAACAAGGGTCAACACCCTATAATGGAACACACAGGGGCACCGTGTTGCTAGAGGTTTTGTCATCGTTTATTCGGTTTTGGGCAGTGTTAGTACCAAAAGCATAGCATAATCATGCATTAGTCCACATATCATAGCAATGCATCCAAAAAAATATAATTTCCCACATATTATTCATACCATAATGTTTCTTAGCAGTGGTCCACATATCCACTTTCATCATCATTATCCCTTGGCTATTTCATAGCCCATAACCTGCAGATTAGTCTGTAACACAAACTCATACATTTCCATGCATTATCATCATGTAATTGCATACTTGCATCATTTTAATTTGGTATCCCTGTACCGATATGTTAACATCAAAGTTTTCCAATTAGGAATAGATCTCATAATATCCCATAATTCAATTTCATCACCCTTTCACAAGATTATCATTTACTCAAAATAGATTCCATCGTATCCAACATCATTCTGACAGTATTTAAACATTCATTAAATTCACATTCTCACAATATATCGCATCATATACATCATCATCAACAACATTTAAACATTTGTAAAATTTACATTCACATAATAGATCGCATTACATGCATCATCCTCAATAACATTTAAACATTCGTAAAATTTACATTCACATAATAGATCGCATTACATCATAATAGATCGCATTACATCCTACTCCATCCTAGCCTACCCTACCTAGCCTAGACTACCCTAGCCTACTCTACCTTGCTTAGCCTAGCCTACTCCATCCTAGCCTACTCTAGCCTAATCTACTCTAGCTAGCCTACTCTACCTAGATTAGCCTAGCCTAGCCTACTCTATCATAGCTTATCCTAGCCTACTCTATCCTATCCTAGCCTACTCTACTCTAGACTAATCTACTCTATCCTAGCCTATTCTTGCTAGTCTAGCCTACTCTATCCTAGGCTACACTACCTAGCCTACTTTATCCTAGCCTACTCTATCCTAGCCTATTCTAACTAGCCTAGCTTAGTCTAGCCTACTCTATTCTAGTCTCCTCTACCAAGCCTAGCCTACTCTACCTAACCTAGCCTAGCCTAGCCTACTCCATCGTAGCCTACTCTACCTAGCCTAGACTAACCTAGCCTACTCTACCTAGCCTAGCCTAGCCTACTCCATCCTAGCCTACTCTAGCCTAATCTACTCTAGCTAGCCTACTCTACCTAGCTTAGCCTAGCCTAGCCTACTCTAGCCTAACCAACTCTACCTAGCCTGATCTACCTTGCCTAACGTACTCTAACCTAGCCTAGCCTAGCGTAGCTTACTCTATCCTAGCCTAGCCTAGCCTACTCCATCCTAGCCTACTCTAGCTAGCCTACTCTACATAGCTTAGCCTAGCCTATTCTACTCTATCCTAGCTTAACCTAGCCTACTCTATCATATCCTAGCATACTCTACTCTAGACTAATCTACTCTATCCTAGCCTAGTCTTGCTAGCCTAGGTTAGCCTAGATTACTGTATCCTAGCCTACACTACCTAGCCTACTCTATCATAGCCTATTCTATCTAGCCTAGCTTAACCTAGCCTACTCTATCCTAGTCTCCTCAACCAAGCCTAGCCTACTCTACCTATCCTACCCTAACCTAGCATAGCCTAACCTAGCCTAGCCTACTCCATCCTAGCCTACTCTACCTAGCCTACTCTAGCTAGCCTACTCTACCTAGCCTTGACTAGCCTAACCTATCCTACTGAGCCTAGCCTAGCCTACTCTATCCAAACTTACTCTCCCTATCCTACACTGCCTAGCCTAACCTACTTTAACCTAGCCTAGCCTAGCCAAGCCTACTCTGTCCTAGCCTAGCCTAGCTTACTCTATCCTATAATAGCATACTCTACTCTAGCCTACTCTACTCTATCCTAGCCTATTCTACCTAGCCTAGCTTAGCCTAGCCTACTCTAGCCTAGTCTCCTCTACCTAGCCTAGCCTACTCAACCTAACAAAGCGTACTCTATCCTAACCTGGCCTAGCCTAGCCTACTCCATCCTAGCCTACCCTACCTAGCCTAGACTACCCTAGCCTACTGTACCTAGCCTAGCCTAGCCTACTCCATCCTAGCCTACTCTAGACTAATCTACTCTAGCTAGCCTACTCTACCTAGCTTAGCTGAGCCTAGCCTACTCTATCCTAGCTTAGCCTAGCCTACTCTATCATATCCTAGCCTACTCTATTCTAGACTAATCTACTCTATCCTAGCCTATTCTTGCTAGCCTAGCTTAGCCTAGCCTACTCTATCCTGGCCTACACTACCTAGCCTAGCCTACTCTATCCTATCCTTAGTCTAGCCTAGCCTACACTATCCTAGCCTACTCTACCTAGCCTAGACTAGCCTAGCCTACTCTACCTATCCTAGCCTAGCCTACTCTATCCTAGCCTACTCTAGCCTAGCCTAGCCTACTCTATCTTAACCTAGCTTGCTCTACCTAACCTAGCCTACTCTATCCTAGCCTAGCCTACCTAGCCTAGCCTAGCCTAGCCTACTCTACCTAGCCTAGCCTACTCTAACCTAGCCTAGCCTAGCCTAGCCTACTCTGCCTAGTCTAGCCTACTCTAACTTAGCCTAGCCTAGCCTAGCCTACTCTATTCTATCCTAGCATAGCCTAGCCTACTCTACTCTGACCTAGACTACTCTATCCTTTCTTGTTCTACCTAGACTAGCTTAGCCTAGCCTACTCTACCTAGCTTAGCCTACTCTATCCTAGCGTAGCCGACTCTATCCTAGCCTACTCTACCTAGCCTAGACTAGCCTAGCGTACTCTAACTAGCCTAAGCTAGCCTACCCTATCCTAGCCTACTCTAGTCTAACCTACACTACCTAGCCTACTCTACTTAGCACAGCCTATTCTAACCTAGCCTAGCCTAGCCTAACCTAGCCTACTCTAGACTAACTTACTCTACCTAGCCTAGCCTACTCTAACCTAACTTAGCCTAGCCTAGCCTATTCTATCGTAGCCCAGTCTAGCCTACTCTATCCTATCCTATCCTAGCCTAGCCTAATCTACTCTAACCTAGCTTACTCTATCCTAGCCTATTCTACTTAGCCTAACTTAGCCTAGCCTACACTAAAAACCTACTCTACCTAGCCTAGCCTAGCCTACTCTATCCTGACCTACTCTACCTAGCCTAGCCTAGCCTACTCTAGCCTAATCTACTCTACCTAGCCTAGCCTACTCTAACCCGGCCTCGCCTAGCCTAGGCTACTCTATCTTAGCCTACCCTATCCTACTCTATCCTATCCTAGCCTACTCTTGCCTACTCTAACCTAGCCTAGCCTACTCTAACCTAGCCTAGCCTAGCCTACTCTACTTAGACTAGCCTAACCTACTCTATCTTAGCCTACTCTAGCCTAACCTACTCTACCTATCCTACTCTACCTAGCCTAGCCTACTCTAACTGGCCTAGCCTAGCCTAGCCTACTCTATCCTAGCCTACCCTATCCTACTCTATCCTATCCTATCCTACTCTGGCCTAACCTACTCTACCTATTCTATCCTATTCTATCCTAGCCTAGCCTAGACTAACATAGCCTACTCTATCCTAGCCTACTCTAGCCTAAACTACTTTACCTAGCCTAGCCTACTCTAACCTAACCTAGCCTAGCCTACTCTATCCAGTCCTAGCCTAGCCTACTCTATCCTAGCCTAGCCTAGCCTACTCTAATCTAACCTAGCCTACTCTATCCTAGCCTATTCTACCTAGCCTAGCTTAGCCTAGCCTACACTAAAAGCCTACTCTACCTAGCCTAGTCTACTATTTCTTAGCCTAGCCTAGCCTAGCCTACTTTACCTAGCCTAGACTAGCCTAGCCTACTCCATTTAACCTAGCCTAACCTACTCTATCCTAGCCTGCTCTATCCTAGCCTACTCTAGCCTAACCTACTCTACCTAGCCTAGCCTACTCTAATCTAGCCTATCCTAGCCTAGCCTACTCTATCCAAGCCTAACCTACTCTATCCTAGTTTACCCTAGCCTACTCTATCCTATCCTAGCATAGCCTACACTATCCTAGCCTAGCCTACACTATCCTAGCCTACTCTATCCTGGCCTAGCTTAGCCTAGCCTACTCTATCCTATTCTACTCTAGCCAGCCTAGCCTAGCCTATCCTACTCTACCCAGCCTACTCTTCCTAGCCTACTCTATCTTAGCTTACTCTAGCCTAACCTACTCAACCTAGACTACTCTACCTAGCCTAGCTTACTCTATCCTATCCTAGCCTAGCCTAGCATACTCTATCCTATCCTATCCTAGCCTAGCTTACTCTATCCTATCCTAGCTTAGCCTACACTATCCTAACCTAGCCTAATTTACTCTAACCTAACCTAACCTACTCTACCTAGCCTAGCCTACTCTAACCTAGCCTGGCCTAGCCTACTCTAACTAGCCTGGCCTAGCCTACTCTACCTAGCCTAGCCTACTCTATTCTAGCCTAGCCTAGCCTAGCCTAGCCTACTCTACTTAGCCTAGACAAGCCTATCCTACTCTACCTAGCCTAGCCTAGCCTACTCTATCCTAGCCTACTCTTGCCTAACCTACTCTAGCTAGCCTACTCTAGCTAGCCTAGCCTACTCTAACCTAGCCTATCCTAGCCTAGCCTACTTTATCCTAGCTTAGCCTAGCCTACTCTATCCTATCCTAGCCAAGCCTACACTATCCTAGCATAGCCTACCCTACTCTAACCTAGCCTACTCTATCCTAGCCTATTCTACATAGCCTAGCTTAACCTAGCCTACTCTATCCTATCCTATCCTACCATAGCCTACTCTATCCTAGTCTACTTTACCTAGCCTAGCCTAGCCTACTCTATCCTAGCCTATTCTATCCTAACCTATTATACCTAGCCTACTCTACCTAGCCTAGCCTACTCTAAACTAGCCTAGCGTAGCTTAGCCTACTCTACCTAGCTTAGCCTAATCTAACCTAGCCTAGTCTAGCCTAGCCTACTCTATCCTAGCCTAGCCTAGCCTACTCTATTCTATCCTAGCCTAGCCTACACTATCCTAGACTAGCCTACTCTACTTTAACCTAGACTACTCTATCCTTGCCTAGTCTACACTATCGTAGCCTAGTCTAACCTACTCTATCCTATCCTAGCCTAGCCTACTCTACTCTAACCTAGCCTACTATATCCTAGCCTATTCTTCCTAGCCTAACTTAGCCTAGCCTACACTAAAACCCTACTCTACCTAGCCTATCCTAGCCTAGTCTACCTAGCCTAGACTAGCCTAGCCTACTCTACTTAGCCTAGCCTAGCCTACTCTATCCTAGCCTACTCTAGCCTAACCTACTCTACCTAGCCTACTCTACCTAGCCTAGCCTACTCTAACCTAGCTTATCCTAGCCTAGCCTACGCTAGCCCAACCTATCATACTCTATCCTAGCCTATTTTAGCCTAACCTACTCTACCTAGCCTAGCCTACTCTATCCTAGCCTAGCCTAGCCTAGCCTAGCCTACTCTATCCTAGCCTAGCCTAGGCTAGCCTAGACTAGCCTAGCCTACTCTACCTAGCCTAGCCTAGCCTACTCTACCTAGCCTAGACTAGCCTAGCCTACTCTACCTAGCCTAGCCTAGCCTACTCTAGCCTACCCTAATCTACCTAGTCTAGCCTACCCTAGCCTAACCTACTCTATCCTAGCCTACTCTAGCCTAACCTACTCTACATAGCCTTATCTACCTAGCCTAACATACTCTAACCTAGCCTAGCCTAGCATAGCCTACTCTATCCTATCTTAGCCTAGCCTACACTATCCTAGCCTAGGCTACTCTACTCTAACCTAGCCTACTCTAGCCTAGCCTATTCTACTTAGCATAGCTTAGCCTAGCCTACTCTATCCTAGTCTCCTCTATCTAGCCTAACCTACTCTACCTAACCAAGCTTACTCTATCCTAGCGTAGCCTAGCCTAGCCTACTCCATTCTAGCCTACTCTACCTAGCCTAGACTACCCTACCCTAGTCTACCTAGCCTAGCCTATCCTACTCCATCCTAGCCTACTCTTGCCTAACCTACTCTACCTAGCCTAGCCTAGCCTAGCCTACTATATCCTAGCCGAGCCCAGCCTACTCTATCCTAGCTTAGCCTAGCCTACTCTATCCTATCCTAGCCTACTCTACTCTAGACTAATCTACTATATCCTAGCCTATTCTAGCTATCCTAGCTTAGCTTAGCCTACTCTATCCTAGCCTACATTACCTAGCCAACTCTATCCTAGCCTAGCCTAGCCTACTCTATCCTATCCTAGCCTACACTATACTAGCCTACTCTACCTAGCCTAGCCTACTCTACTCTATTCTAGCCTACTCTAGCCTAGCCTAATCTACCTAGCCTAGCCTACTCTACTCTAGCCTAGCCTACTCTATCCTAGCCTAGCCTAGCCTACTCTACTCTATCCTAGCCTACTCTACCTAGCCCAAACTAGCCTGACCTACTCTACCTAGCCTAACCTACCCTACTCTACCTAGCCTAGCCTACTCTAACCTAGCTTAGCCTAGCCTAGCCTACTCTATCCTAGCCTATTCTACTCTAACCTAGCCTACTCTACTCTATCCTAACCTAGCCTTGCTTAGTCTACTCTACCTAGCCTAGACTAGCCTTGCCTACTCTACCTAGCCTAACCTAGTCTACTCTAGCCTAACCTACTCTACCTACCTAGCCTACTCTACCTAGCCTAGCCTACTTTAACATAGCCCGGTGTCCCCCTTTAGGCATATATACCCATCCCCATCCTCTTTTTGTCCTGACTCTGAATCAAGGACTTTCACTTTAGACCTCAATTCAACCTTCCCTTTCGTATCAGATACGCTTCACTTTTACCTTTAGCCCTCTTATCGCTCTCTTATCGCTCTCATTTCGCCTTCCCTTTCGCGTCATATACGCCTCGCTTCGACTCCCTTTCGAGTCATATACGCATCCCTTTCACGTCATATGACTTTCCTTTCCCTTTCGACTCCCTTTTGCGTCATATACGCCTCGTCATGAAGTCAGCAACCTCTGATTCTCCTCAATTAGGACCTATCAGATGTCACGCAAAGTAACAGTCTGTCAGATGTCACTCAAAGTAAACCTTTAGGGTGTTCATAAAGGACTAAACATAAAGTGTTACCCTTTAGTGTGACCCTTTAGGGATATTACCAAATTACATCATAACTATCACTTATAAAGGTCATGGGGGCCCCTCTGCTTTCCCTTACTTCTATTTAGACCATTGTATGCCCTCCCAGAGCCCTCAAGAGATATGAGTATGATACCCTATGGAGTCCCTATGGAGATATGAGTAGGGCTTTTAGCTCTATGGGGTCCCAAAGGAGATGTGAGTAGGGTTTTTTATCTATGGGGACCCTATCGAAGCTTTAGGATGTGCCAAACACACTTACGATTACCTTTAGGTGTTGCGCTGTGGGCACAGCCTACAACATCTTGATGCCCCGCCAAGGACACCAGCCAAGGTCAACCTTGGTGCACCGTTGAGGAATCGGCGATATGCGCTACTCCAGGGTGTAGCACATACAAGGCGTCGATAGACCGTCGGGCTACGCTCAAGGTCTGACCCAGTAGGAAAGGGTCCTAGTCAACCAATGATACCATCAGCGCCCGACAAGGCGCAAATCCTGGTGCTAAGCTTTGCAAGGCGCAACCAACCTCCACAGACCGTCCACACTAGCTAGCAGACCCAATAAGAGGTAATCCGGTGGGTATCTCGGGACACTCCACAAAGAGGATGTAGAGACACTGAGTACACCTCTCTGGGAGGCATATATGACGTGAAAGGGAGGCGTATATGACGCAAAAGGGAATGAAAAATGAGAGCGATAAGAGAGTGATAAGAGGGCTAAAGGTAAAAGTGAATAGTCTATGACACGAAAGGGAAGGTTGAATTGAGGTCTAAAGTGAAAGTCCTTGATTCAGAGTTAGGACAAAAAGAGGATGGGGATGGGTATATATGCCTAAAGGGGGACACCGGGCTCGTATGACCAGACTAGCCTAGCCTACTCTACCTAGCCTATCCTAGCCTACTCTAACCTAGGCTAGGTAGAGTAGGCTAGGATAGAGTAGGCTACGCTAGGCTAGGCTAGGATAGAGTAGGCTAGGCTAGGTAGAGTAAGCTAGGATAGAGTAGGCTAGGATAGAGTAGGCTAGGTTAGAGTAGAGTAGGCTAGGCTAGGATAGTGTAGGCTAGTCTAAGATAGGATAGAGTAGGCTAGGCTAGGCTAGGATAGAGTAGGCTAGTCTAGGTTAGAGTAGGCTAGGCTAGGTTAGAGTAAGCTAGGCTAAAATAGGCGAGGATAGAGTAGGCTAGGCTATGCTAGGTAGAATTGGCTAGGTTAGAGTAGAGTAGGCTAGGCTAGGATAGTGTAGGCTTGTCTAGGATAGGATAAAGTAGGCTAAGCTAGGCTAGGATAGAGTAGCCTACTCTAACCTAGACTAGCTTACTCTATCCTAGCCTAGCCTAGCCTACTCTATCCTATCCTAGACTAGCCTACACTATCCTAGCCTAGCCTACTCTACTCTAACCTAGCCTACTCTATCCTAGCCCATTTTACCTAGCCTACTCTATCCTAGCTTACTCTACCTAGCCTAACCTACTCTATCCTAGCCTAGCCTAGCGTAGCCTACTCTATCCTAGCCTACTATACCTAGCCTAGACTAGCCTAACCTACTCTACCTAGCCTAGCCTAGCCTACTCTATCCAAACCTACTCTCCCTAGCCTACACTACCTAGCCTAACCTACTTTAACCTAGCCTAGCCTAGCCAAGCCTACTCTATTCTAGCCTAGCCTAGCCTACTCTATCCTGGCCAAGTCTACTCTATCCAGCCTAGTCTAGCCTACTCTATCCTATCATAGCATACTCTACTCTAGCCTACTCTACTCTATCCTAGCCTATTCTACCTAGCCTAGCCTAGCCTACTCTATCCTAATCTCCTCTACCTAGCCTAGTCTCCTCTACCTAGCCTAGCATACTCTACCTAACCAAGCCTATTCTAGCCTAGCCTACTCCATCCTAGCCTACCCTACCTAGCCTAGACTACCCTAGCCTACTCTACCTAACCTAGCCCAGCCTACTCCATCCCCGCCTACTCTAGCCTAATCTACTCTAGCTAGCCTACTCTACCTAGCTTAGCCTAGCCTAGCCTACTCTATCTTAGTCGAGCCTAGCCTACTCTATCTTAGCTTAGCCTAGCCTACTCTATCATATCCTAGCCTACTCTACTCTAGACTAATCTACTCTATCATAACCTATTCTTGCTAGCCTAGTTTAGCCTAGCCTACTCTATCCTAGCCTACACTACCTAGCCTACTCTATCCTAGTATATTTTACCTAGCCTAGCTTAGCCTAGTCTCCTCTACCTAGCCTAACCTACTCTACCTATCCTAGCCTAACCTAGCCTCTCCTAGCCTAGCCTAGCCTACTCTATCCTAGCCTACTCTACCTAGCTTAGACTACTCTAGCCTACTCTACCTAGCCTAGCCTAGCCTACTCCATCCTAGCCTACTCTAGCCTAATCTACTCTAGCTAACCTACTCTAGCTAGCTTAGCCTAGCCTAGCCTACTCTAGCCTAACCTACTCTACCTAGCCTACTCTAATCTAGCCTAGCCTAGCCTAGCCTACTCTATCCTAGCCTAGCCTAGCCTACTCCATCCTAGCCTACTCTAGCCTAATCTACTCTAGCTAGCCTACTCTACCTAGCTTAGCCTAGCCTAGCCTACTCTATCCTAGCCGAGCCTAGCCTACTCTATCCTTGCTTAGCCTAGCCTACTCTATTATATCCTAGCCTACTCTACTCTAGACTAATCTACTCTATCCTAGCCTATTCTTGCTAGCCTAGCTTAGCCTAGCCTACTCTATTCTAGCCTACACTACCTAGCCTAGCCTACTCTACCTAACTTAGCATACTCTATCCTATCTTAGCCAAGCCTAGCCTACACTATTCTAGCCTACTCTACCTAGCCTAGACTAGCCTAGCCTACTCTACCTATCCTAGCCTAGCCTACTGTAGCCTAGCCTAATCTACCTAGCCTAGCCTACTCTATCCTAGCCTAGCCTGCTCTACCTAGCCTAGCCTACTCTATCCTAGTCTAGCCTAGCCTACTCTACCTAGCTTAGCCTAGCCTAGCCTAGTCTATCTTAGCCTAGCCTACTCTATCTTAGCCTAGCCTAACCTACTCTATCCTAGCCTAGTCTACCTAGCCTAGCCTAGCCTACTCTAGCTACCCTACTCTACCTAGCCTACTCTATCCTATCCTATCCTATCCTAGCCTACTCTACCTATCCTAGCCTACTCTATCCTAGCCTAGCCTAGCCTAGCCTAGTCTACTCTACATAGCCTAGCCTAGCCTAGCCTACTCTACCTTTCCTAACCTAGCCTAGCTTACTCTATCCTATCCTACTCTACATAGCCTAGCCTACTATATCCTAGCCTACTCTACCTAGCCTATCCGAGCCTACTCTATCCTAACCTACTCTACCTAGCCTAGACTACTCTATTCTAACCTACTCTACCTTGTCTACTATATTCTAACCTATCCTAGCCTACTCTATTCTAACCTATCCTATCCTACTCTATCTTAGAATACTCTAGCATAGCCTACTCTATCCTAGCCTACTCTACCTAGCCTAGCCTAGCCTAGCTTACTCTACCTAGCCTAGCCTACTCTATCCTAGTCTACTTCACCTAGCCTAGCCTAGCCTAGCTTACTCTACGTAGCCTACTCTACCTAGCCTAGCCTTCCTCCAGCATATCACTGGCAGTCTCTTGTGAGTGCGGCACACACCTGGATTACAAGTGTTTGATAAGATCCCTGTCTTGTTTGCTAATTGTTTTCATTTCCAGCACCCTACCCCATGTTAGCCCGACGCTAACCCTAACCCACGGTAGGCCTCCGCCCTGCCATGCAGGAAATGAATAAAATAAAAATATATATAGCACGAGAGCCAACCCGTAGGGTGGCTCGAATGCCTGTCGAGCTCAGCCTAGCCTACTCTATCCTAGCCTAACCTAGCCTACTCTATCCTAACCTAGCCTAGCCTACACTATCCTAGCCTAGCCTACTCTACTCTAACCTTGCCTACTCTATCCCAGCCTATTCTAGAATCTACATAGCCCAGCTTAGCCTAGCCTACTCTACCTAGCCTAGCCTACTCCATCTAGCCTAGCCTACTCTATCCTATTCTAGCCTAAACTAACCCACTATATCCTAGCCTACTCTAACTAGCCTAGACTAGCCCAGCCTACTCTACCTAGCCTAGCCTAGCCTACTCTATCCTAGCCTATTCTAGCCTAACCTAGTCTACCTAGCCTACTCTACCTAGACTAGCCTAATCTAACCTAGCCTAGCCTAACCTAGCCTACTCTACCTAGCCTAGCCTACTCTAACCTAGCCTAGCCTAGCCTAGCCTACTCTATCCTAGCCTAGCCTAGCCTACTATATTTTATCCTAGCCTAGCCTACACTATCCTAGCCTAGTCTACTCTACTCTATCCTTGCATGTTCTACCTAGCCTACTCTACCTAGCCTAGCCTACTCTAACTTAGCCTAGCCTAACCTATCCTAGCCTACTCTATCCTAGCCTACTCTACCTAGCCTAGACTAGCCTAGCGTACTCTACCTAGACTAACCTACTCTACCTAGCCTACTCTATCTAGCCTAGCCTACTCTAACTTAGCCCAGCCTAGCCTAGCCTACTCTAACCTAGCCTAACCTAGCCTAGCCTAGCCTACTCTATCCTATCCTAGCCTACACTATCCTATCCTAGCCTACTCTACTCTAACCTAGCCTACTCTATCCTAGCCTATTCTACCTAGATTAGCGTAGCCTAGCCTACTCTATCCTAGCCTACTCTACCTAGCCTCTCCTAATCTACCCTAGCCTAGCCTTGCCTAGCCTACTCTACCTAGCCTAGACTATCCTAGCCTACTCTACCTAGCATACTACCTAGCCTAGCCTGGCCTGCTCTACCTTGCATACTCTGCTTAGCCTTGCTTAGCCTACTCTATCCTAGCCTACTCTAGCTTAACCTACTCTACCTAGCCTGATCTACCTAGCCTAACGTACTCTAACCTAGCCTAGCTTACTCAATCCTTTCTTAGCCTAGCCTACACTATCCTATCCTAGCCTACTCTACTCTAACCTAGCCTACTCTATCCTAGCGTATTCTACCTAGCCTAGCTTAGCCTAGCCTACTTTATCCTAGCCTCCTCTACCTAGCCTAGCCTACTCTACTTAACCAAGCCTAATCTAGCCTAGCCTACCCTACTCCATCCTAACCTACTCTACCTAGCCTAAACTACCCTAGCCTACTCTACCTAACGTACTCTACCTAGCCTAGCCTAGCCTACTCTAGCCCAACTTACTCTACCTAGCCTAGCCTACTTTAACCTAACCTAGCCTACTCTATCCTGGCCGAGCCTATCCTACTATATCCTAGCCTACTCTACCTAGCTTGGCCTACTCTATCCTATCCTAGCCTAGCCTACTCTACCTAGCTTAGCCTACTCTACTCTAACCTAGCCTACTCTGACCTAGCCTACTATATCCTATCCAATCCTAGCCTAGCCTACTCTACCTAGCCTAGCCTAGCCTACTCTATCATAGCCTATTCTAGCCTAACCTACTCTACCTAGCCTAGCCTACTCTAACCTAGCTTAGCCTAGCCTGGCCTTCTCTACTCTAACCTAGCCTAGCCTACACTATCCTATCCTAGCCTACTGTACTCTAACCTAGCCTACTCTATCCTAGCCTATTCTACCTACCCTAGTCTACTCTACCTAGCCTAGCCAACTCTATCTTAGCCTACTCTACCTAGCCTAGACTAGCCTAGCCTACTCTACCTTGTCTACTCTACCTAGCCTAGCCCTGCCTAATCTAGCCAAGCCTACTCTAGCCTAACCTACTCTGGCTAGCCTAGCCTACTCTAACCTAGCCTAGCCTAGCCTACTCTATCCTAGCCTAGCCTAGCCTACTCTATCCTATGCTAGCCTAGCTTACACTATCCTATCCTAGCCTACTCTACTCTAACCTAGCCTACTCTATCTTCCTAGCCTAGCCTTGCCTAGCCTACTCTATCCTAGCCTACTCTACCTATGCTAGAGTAGCCTAGCCTACTCTACCTAAACTAGCCTAGCCTACTCTATCCTAGCCTACTCTAACCTAACCTACTATACCTAGCCTAGCCTACTCTAACCTAGCCTAGCCTAGCATTGTCTACTCTATCCAAGACTAGCTTAGCCTACTCTATCCTATCCTAGCCTAGCCTACTCTACTCTAACCTAGCCTAATCTATCCTAGCCTATTCTACATAGCCTAATTTAGCCTAGCCTACTCTACAAGCCCGGTGTCCCCCTTTAGGCATATATACCCATCCCCATCCTCTTTTTTACCTGACTCTGAATCAAGGACTTTCACTTTAGACCTCAATTCAACCTTCCCTTTCGCGTCATATACGCTTCACTTTTACCTTTAGCCCTTTTATCGCTCTCATTTCGCATCCCCTTTCGCTTCATATACGCTTTCCTTCGACTCCCTTTCGAGTCCTATACACATCCCTTTCACGTCATATGACTTTCCTTTCCCTTTCGACTCCCTTTCGCGTCATATACGCCTCGTCATGAAGTCAACAACCTCTGATTCTCCTCAATTAGGACCTGTCAGATGT
>CBVK0100413898.1:0-19124 GCA_900067695.1 Picea abies
AATTTGATGAGAAACCTTCACTGCATACCTCAGATGTGTTTTCTGAAACAGATGTAGAAGGCACTTCCTTCCATGCTTATTTTCCTTTGTTGTTCTTTGAAGCTTTTACTTGAACCATGCTCTTTCGTTCCAAGTAGTCTTCATACAACACTTTCACCATCTCGGCCATGGCAAACACCGAATCTCTGAACTTCTTCTCATCTTGAGAAAGTCCTTCTGTAGATGCCATTTTCCTCCTTGAGATGTGCTCTTCCCTGGCTAACATGCAAAACTCAAATCCAAACATCAACTAGCTCTGATACCACTTGATCCGTCAGGATTTTTCGAAATGACTTATGGTTGAGTTTTATTTGCATGCATTAATTAATCATTGAGAAAATTTAACGAAAGAACGAGAAAAGAGAATGAATTATACAGCCATAAACATAATTGCATATCTGAAATACAATGAAAAACAGCAAACCATAATGCATAGGTTGATAACGGAGTTTGGCACAACTTTTCCTACGTTTCCGGGCCTTTTCTCTGTGGGGGAAGCTTCTTTATTTCTTTTCGAAAGCTTAATAGTACATCATTACAATGCCGAATGGCTTCCAGACTGATCTGGTCATGTTCACCCAGATCTCTAGAATCTTGCACAAAAAAAGGCACCTGAAACGGATGTCCCAAGCTCTCAGAAATCGTCCGATAGCATCTCCTCCTCAACGGTCTCCCTGCCTCAAACTGGCTTTGACTTGGCTTGCCTTAGCATCTCTGCTCTGAATTGCTCTCCAAAGCTGTCCCCTTGGCCTCAAAATGGCCTTGGTTAAATAGTGGGGGATTTAGTTGTCCATCTCCAACTTCCTCCACGAATTTAGGCTCTAAAAATGTCTAATAACCCCCAAAAATGAGTTAAAAACCATTAACAATGGGTTAATTACATTAAAAATCCAAAAGTGGTTATAAAACCCACTTTTTAACCATAAATTGGTTAAATACGGGCTTAAGCCCCTTAGTCTTGGGCGCGCACTCCTTTGGCAAGGTTATATGGACTCCATATGGCCAAGCGATTAGCCCAAAGGGTTAAGCATTGGCCCCTCTCCTCCTTTATGCGCATAATGCCATACAATATAATTAATATTGTGGGTTTTAATAAATAAAATAATGTGGTGCATTGGTTACAGGACTAAAGTGAAGGCGCTTAGGCTTAGTGGTTGGTCATGGGTTCAAAACCCATGGACCCCAAAAAAAAAATTAAACCTGCCACTTTGACTTTGACTGGGTGCCACGTGGCTGCCCATGACTGGGCCACGTGGCACTTTCCCATTCGATGGACAAATGCCACTTGTCAACCATTGACTGGTCCAATTTCCTGCCACATGTCTGCCCTGTCAACAAACCTGTCCAATCACCATCAGCCAGAGAGTGCCACGTCATCTCCTGCATAGTCAACATGATGACATCAGCGTTGACTTTTTGACCAGTTGACCTTTGACTTTTTACTTGTTTGGGCTTCCGATCAGAACACGATAACTTTCACATACGGAGTCCGTTTGACAAAGTAAATATACTGCCAGAATCGGGAAGACAAGCCGGATGCAATGGTATTAGTTTCATCAGATTCCAAGAATTTTATTTTTTGAGCATTTTTCAAGCCCTGATAGGCTTCTGAATCCGATTTCAGATCATATACATGGTCTCCCATTTTGAACTCTCTTGGAGTTCTCTTTTGATCAGCATAAATTTTCTGTCGGTTATGAGCGACCTTCATATTTTGTTTTATCTGAGTCACTTGTTGTTCCATTTCTCTCAGCATGTCGGGTCCAAAAGAAATCCTATTTACAGGATTGATCCAGTTGATTGGAGTATTACACGGCCTACCATAGAGGACCTCGAAGGGACTCATCTTTAAGGATGCTTGGTAGCCGTTATTGTAGGAAAATTCTACCAATGGCAGGTAGTCTTCCCATTTCTTGGGTTGATGCATTACATGCATCCTTAACATATCCTCTAATATTTGATTCACCCTTTCTGTCTGTCCTTTGGTTTGAGGGTGATAGGCGGTACTAAACAACAATTTGGTCTCTAAACCTGCCATCAGTGATTTCCAAAAAATTGAAGTAAATTTTGTGTCTCTGTCAGATATTATCTCTCTCGACATACCGTGCAGTCGGAACACCTCTTTCATGAATATTTGGGCGATATCTATCACCTTGCAGGTTGATTTGATGGGGATGAAATGAGCAAACTTGCTCAGTTTATCCACCACCACCATAACGGCATCATTCTATTTGGTTGAAGTTGGTAATCCAGTGACAAAATCCATGGAGATGATTTCCCATTTCCATTATGGGATGGGTAAAGGGTGTAATAGTCCTGTTGGGTGTCAATGTTCTTCTTTAACTTGTTGGCACTCTATACATTGGGCCAAATATTTGGCTATTTCTTTCTTCAATCCAAGCCAATAAAATTGTTTCCGGGTGGCAGTGATCATTTTCTGGTATCCTGGGTGACCAGTGTATGGTCTTTTATGTAGTTCATCCATGATGAACCTCTTCAAGTCGTCACAATTTGGAATGTACATTCTATCTCTGTAGGTGAGCATACCTCCTTCAGTCATCTGGTAGCCTTTATATTTTACTCCAACGGGTTCTTGTTGTAGGTACATGGTCACTGTTTGAACGAAGGGATCTGTTTCTTGTGCCTTTCTGACTCTGTTCTTGACATCTGTCTCCCAGGTACTCACCACTGCCAGGTGAATTTTTCTCATGCTTCTGCTAAGGGCATCAGCCACCCTATTCTCCTTCCCTTTAATGTGTTTGATTTCAAAATCAAATTTACTAAGGAGGGCTATCCTTCTGGCTTGTCTAACATTGAACTTGGGTTGATCAAACAAATACCGTAATCCACAATGATCTGTCATAAGCACAAATTTTCTTCGCAAGAGGTAATGCCTCCACATTTTTAAGGTGTGCACTATGGCAGCTAGTTATAGATCATGAGTCACATATTTGACCTCATGTTCATTCAATTTTTTGGATTCATAGCAGATCACCTTTCCTTTCTGCATAAGGACCCCTCCGAGCCCCTCCTTGCAGGCATCTGTGCACACAAGGAAGTCAGCTTCTGGGTCAGCGATTTTCAACACGGGTGCATGGGTTAGTAGATGTTTCAAGGTTTGAAATCTTTCTTCACATTGTTGTGTCCACAGAAATTTTGTCCCCTTCTTTTGGAGGGCAGTGATTGGACAACCAATCTTGGAGAATCCTTTTATAAATCTCCTATAGTATCCCGCCAATCCAATAAAGGATCTGATGTCTGATACATCCTTTGGGGTAGGCCATTCCATGATAGACCTGATCTTGTCAGGATCTACTGCTACCCCTTCCTCAGACAGAACATGTCCCAAGTAATGTATTTTCTTCTGAAAGAAGTCACATTTGTTGAATTTAGCATAGAGATGATGCTCTCTTAGCACTTGCAGCACAAGTCTAAGATGCTCTTCATGTTCTTCTCTATTCTTAGAGTAGATTAATATGTCATCAATGAAAACTGGTACAAATTTATCTAAAAATTTACTGAGTACATTGTTCATTAAGCACATGAAAGTGGCAGGGGCATTGGTTAACCCAAATGGCACTACCACAAACTCATAATGACCATACCGTGTCCGGAAAGTGGTTTCATGGATGTCTTCACCCTTGATTCAGACTTGATGGTATCCCGACCTCAAGTCAATCTTTGAGAAAATAGATGCACCCCCCAATTGATCGAATATATCATCGATCCTGGGCAAGGGGTACTTGTTCTTTATGGTTACTTTATTAAGTTGTTTGTAATCTATGCACAGTCTAAGGGTGCCATCCTTCTTTTTCACAAACAGGACTGGTGCTCCCCATGGGGACACGCTGGTTCAAATATAACCCTTATCCATCATTTCTTTCAATTGTAATTTGAGTTCAACTAACTCAGGTGTGCTCTTCCGGTAGGGTGTCCTAGACACCGGCACCGCTCCTGGTGTGAGTTATATCAAGAAGTCAATGTCTCTTCTCGGAGTTAGACTCGGTACCTCTTCCGAAAACACATCTCTGTATTCTCTCAGGATAGGGTGATCGTCAGGGCTTGGTTTAGCACCTTCGATTGTTTTCAACACCTGTATTTCATATAGGGGACATCCCTTTCGACAATACTTTCTCATTTGCAGGGCTGATATTTGTCTCACCGAGACCGGTTTTCGGATCCCTTGAAGGGTTATCCTTTTTCCTTCTTTGCTCACACATTCTAAGGTTTTATGGTAATAGTCCAATTTGGCTTTATGGGCAGCCATCCAGTCCATACCAATCAACACGTCGTATGATCCCAGGGGTAATACATTAAGGGTTGCTTGGGTGGGGAATTCACCCAACATTAAATGGTAGGCTGCTATGACCTCTACCACCTTTCTTTTGGTGCCAGTGGCTAATTGTACCAACCATGGCTTAGTTTTCTTCTGTGGTTGTATTTTACACTTATCAACAACTCTAGGGGCTATATAACTCAAATTTGAACCAGGGTCAATCAAAACAGACACTAGATGGTTGAAAATCATACCTTCTATTTCCACCACTGAAGCTTGGTGGTCAGCTTGGTTATTATCCAAGGCTGCATAAATCTGTGGCACACTCCTTTCCACATCATTGACTGTGGTAGCTTCCTGAATGTTATAAATTTTTTGACTATTCTATTGTCGGTGTGGACAGTCTCTCAAGAGATTCTCTTCTCCGCAACCCCAACATTTCAGAGGTTCTCTCTTTGGGTTATCAGTATTCACTAGTACAGGTCCAGAAGTTTTATTCCCGTCTGATGATGGAAAGTTCTATTGGAGTACACTCTGGGCTGGATAGTTCATTCTGGGGTTCTTCTTGTAGTTTTTAAATCCTGATGATTTGATCCCCTTTTTTCTGAAATCTCAAACCACTCTTTTGTTTCCAGTTTTCACGAGACTCTGCCCGATGTCCATATTGTTCATGACAATATGTTGCCTTTCGAATAGTGTCTTCTAAGGTCTTTGGCTCGTCGAATTCGATTCGGTTCCGGAATTCCTTGGGTATCCCACTGATGAAGCGTTGTGCCTTCGCCTTCTTTGCTTTGATGTAGGGTACATATCTCAATAAGTTGAGGAATTTATTGACATATTCCTCTATAGTAAGTTGCCCCAGTTTTATTTCATAAAACTATTTAGCTTTCTCGTCGAAATATCTTTCCGACAAATACTTCTTTTGGAAGTAATTCTCAAACTTTTTCCAAGACAAGTCCTCCTCATGGACCCCTTTCATGCTCTTAAGATCTTCCCACCAGATGGAATATTTTCCTTTCAAATTGAAAGTGGCTACTCGGGCCTTCAAATTTTCTGAAAAATCATGGACTCTGAAATATTTCTTCAATCCAAGTAGCCAGGCCTTGGCCTCCTCTCCCTTCTTTATATCACCATCGAAAGAGGGCGGTTTGGCCTTTTTGAATTCCTCAAATTTATGACCCTTGGAAGTCTTTTTCTTCTTTTGTTTTCTTCGAGAATAGGAATTGGTCCTGCTGCTGGAAGAGCCTTCTGAATCACCAGCTTCCTTCTCAGTGGAATTATCTGGCACTAGTTATTTACCTCTGGGGTGGACCTTTCTTGAGGTGATTCTCTCAGTGTAGCTATTGACACGACCATGATTCTGCATCTCAGGTTCATGTTGTATTTGTCGTTGTAGGTCGGATAAGCTCTGCAGTACAACTGCATTAATTTCGGTTTGCTTTTCTTGTTCTTTCACCATCCTTTCATTGTCGGCCTTGTAGCTTTGCAGTTCAACCATGAGACACCTCACAGTCTCAGCTAGGTCTGGAGGGTTTCCTATTGCTCTTCTTTCGTCAGACTCTTCATCTCTGTTGTGGGAGCCTTCTCCCACCTCTTGGTGAGTTATCATACTTTGCGTCTGTAGATTCCTGCGGCTGATCGTCCGCTTGAGTGAAAAGAAAAACGCTGGTTATTAGCCAAGAGTTAAATACATTTTTATAATTTGCGCATAATTTATAACTCTTTCACATGCATACATAGTCGGGTTCTCATTTTCCAAGTTTTTTAATCCTGGACAAGAGAGTTAAGTTAGGGGTTTACTCCTTGTAGGAGTGCTTCGAACAGAGCTTATGCGCAACTCGTTCATGAGCCCAATCAGGCTGAGTGTTGTAACCATGCTCTGATACCAATTTGTCACACACCCACTATGGTATAATAAAATTTTTGCTTTTCCTCAAGGGACAGAATCCCCAAAGTCCTACAGGGGCCTAGCATAGGCTAGTTATTCCCTATTCACCTCCCTGTGATTGTGGGTCACGACCACAGACCAAACAAGTATGGCGTCCTTTCGCTCTTCGTGGCTTGGCACTACCAGAGTGTTGAGTCTTTCAACTCTACAAACCCCAACACAGCGAAACACCAAACCCCGATAGGGCTAGCGAGTACAAGATCCTTGTTTGGGTCTTCTCCTCGTGACCACATTCCATGACCCTCGGCAAATACTTTACCAGCCCTTCGCGATTCAGGAAATCACGATGCATGACTCCTTCCTTTCCCATTCAAATCCCTGAAATTCATGAAGTCTCCCAAGTTTCCCTCCAAAGGAGATCAACGGCTATACGCCTCCCCTGATCTGACAGTCCAGATTTCCTTCGGGACTTCTCTTTAACACTTTTCACTACTCGCAACCTCTCAGGTTGAAGCATCGAGCTCTCGTGCTCTTTTTCTCTGAAATCCCGAGACACAAAATTCAGCAATAGTTGACTTCCTCTTTACACTTCTCACAACTCGCCACTTCATGAGTTGTAGCATCAAATCTTGAAACCTCTCCTTCACGAACCCCTGAGAAGTGATATTTATTATCCTTCTCACATTCTCGCTAATCGGGACTTCACAAGTCCAAGGGTTGAGCTCTCAGGCTCTTATCCCGCGAATCCACGAGACGCGAGAAGTCAATGGAATGTTGACCCCCTTCTCCAGGAAACTCGTGTCCACCCATCAATCACATGGCCCCACCAGGAAATTTTTGCCACGTGTTCTCTCTTGCTCGGCTCTCAGCACTTCGCTACTCGAGAAGTCGTAAACGACTCCTTTCAACCTCCGAACTCACGAACCCCGACATGCGATGTATCGAGATGCTAGATCCCACGACTATCCTTCCTCTTGGATCAACAACCCAGATCATATCACGATCTCGTGACTTGGGACTTAGTGACTTCGAGAGTCAGGTATTCTACCTTTAAACTTATGAATACCCGATACATGAAATGGACAGATCTCTGCCACCTGTCCTCCAACATGGACAATCCCGATATCTTTAGGACTTTTGGGACGTAGTCGAGTTCACTCTTCCACCTAAGTAAAGGATTAGATCGACGGCTTATAGGGCTCCGATGGGTCCCTAGGATCTATGGTCCAGGATCCTCTCGCGACTTCGCCATTCGCAAGGTCAAGAGACTTCCTCTTTTGACTCTCGATGTCTGAATCCCAGATACAATCTCCTTCTCAGTACTCTTGCTCTGCTACTCTTCGCATGAGGTTTAAACCTCATGTAATTCTCGACAGATCCAACGGTTGTCGGTTGTTTATACCAAGATCTAACGACTTAGACCTGTCTCTCCATTGCGTCGTTCTTAAGTTGCCTGGACATGAATCCACAGTCCAGATTCTTTCACGGACCTTAGGGAATCTACGATCCTGATTTCTTTGCTACTCGCGAAGATAGAGGAAAAAGGGTTAAGGCATTTTATGCCCTCATTTATTCCTTCGATTTAACGACCGTGAATGACCGCAGATCTCCCAACAGGATCTCATCCGTTGATCAATACTTATTCTTCGAATCCTCAAGGGATTTTGCAACTTTTGCGCCTCTGCAGAGTCCTTGCACACAAAGTGCTACCTCTTCTAAGCTTCTCAAAAAGGGTGTCTCTATGGGGATATTTATCCAGGGTATCACCCGATATGGATAAGGGTATAGGTTTCCCAAGAAGCGGCTTGAATTCTGAATTGATTCAATGTGTATATATACATATAAATCTATTTATAGACATGAGCCATACGTGGCCCTTCCATTATAAGCATGCAACCACCATTTCAGAATAAAAACACTACACAGGCAGTCTTATACTCATACCATTTATAAAACTGCACAAATTATGAGCATATATGTCAGCATATGAATTTCAAGGTGTAAGACGTAAAACACTTATCAGAAATAATACCAGAAATGAGTGCAACTGCTGAGAGGGGTGCTCATTTCCACCCAACTGTAGGCTTAGCGACTCCTAGTGGATTTACCACTAGCCACCCCCAAGATGAGACCACGATGTTGTGAGACTGTGCCTCCATTTTCCAGTGACCAGGAGTGAAGGTTGCAATCCTTCCTCTCTCCTATCACTCACTCTGTGTGTTGCCAGAGTTCTCCCCTTGCGTCTGCCCCCCCCCATCACTTCTACCTTACACCTTACCCTCTTGCGAGGTTGTGTGCAGCACGATTACCCTCGCGCTGGTCAGGCCTGACGGCTCTACGGATAGGTGGTTCACCTCCCCATCCTTCATTAATTCGTTCGCCTACCAGCCTGCAAGTCATTTAATTCAGGGCCAGCGAGTTGCTTTTGGTTCTCCGGGCCAGTGGAGTCCAAATACGGTATTAATTCTCGATGGAAGTTAATGCCATCTTTCCAGGTGCCTTCCACTGCCATCGTGGTATCTTTTTCTGCACATCCCCTCTCAGCAGTCCTGCAATAAAATTCATAATGTTATTCACATTCATTGACCTTTTTCCTCAAGGTCCATTTACAACACATATTCACATTTATGAGTTTTCCATAGTTCTTGGCCAGTCTAGTTATATTTTTACAAACTGGGGGAAACAGGGTGTTACAATATACCCATGAACCATTCATCAATTTGTGTGCAACCAAATATCACTAATTGCCACACTCCTTGCAATATCCATTGTCCAGTGCCTTGTAGTACCTATAATTTATGAAAACATATTTATTACCAAGAATTTTATGTTCACATTCATTGCACTTTTCTAACGGCTTGGCTCTCACACAAAGTGCCACTGTCACTATAGTTCCAACCTACGAGAATTAGTGTCACCACATCACCGAAAAACTACATCCGCCCACCACTTAATTGATCTAAAAAGGAAACATGTTTTCCCATCTTTAACACATTGCAATTATTTGGACATCATTGGAGGAAACAATATTGAACTGAGAGCAAGTGGCCACACCCACAATCTAATACTGGAAATAATGATTCACACATAAGTCATTATTCTCTTTTCTTATCTCAAGCCATGCCATCACAAAGAATAATGGTTGAGAAGGTCATGGCGTTATCATCCCTGGTTGTATGAAATTCAAAAATAATCCCTCTCTTATATGTGCATCTACTCATACAGTGCTTCATCACCATAATCGTCCAAATCCTAGATATCAATGTTTTGGCACTCATCCTCATCATCATCCAAGATATTAATTCCAACAACAATGGAAACTATGTGACCAAGCGCTACCTCATGGCCATTAATAATCCTCCTCCACTTCAAGATCATCCTCATCTTCCTACTCAAATTCATCTAACAAGTGCACGGAGGGGTTTCGACCACACAACCATAAAGGAACCCTAGCTCTACCATAAGGACCATGTCATGGGTAGTGCGAGGTGTGGGAAGGAAATCTTTAACGTTGTGACTATGGTTGTAAATAACACCAATGCTACAAAGAAATCGAACCAAAGGCCCATGAACATGATTTTATCACTATGAAGGTGTGAGTCCTCAAGCTTCTTCTCCGAATTTACAACAAATGATCCTAAAAAATACATAATTTTTTTTTGGTTATTTCGTCTAGTGGGAACCTACACATTATCCTGTGTGATTCCATCATTAAACTTCCCCCTCAAACTATTGTTTCATTTCTTCTTTTAGCAATCGCACGTGACCTCTGATTCACTCCTAGCATTATTAGACACCCCTTTGATATGAATGAGTTGAGGTTGTTCACGTTACTAAGATTCAAACACATAATATTGCACCTCCTAGAGAAGGGATTTCTCTATAGACATTATCTCCACCAATTGTCCCAACCATCACTCTATCCAATGACATGTACCCAAATAGAGCCACTCTACTATACCAAGAGAGTGAATCTGATATGTTCTTCATGACAATGTTGGCAATGGATGTATTGCAACGCCAATGACATATTCTCTCCCTCGATGGATCTCAACACCATACCACTCTCATAAGAGAGTCTAGGTCTTCCAAGATTGGATCCACTATCTAGAAATTCCTAGGCCACTCTCGCTAGAGATTTCAGGCCTATCATGCTCTAATACCACGTTTCCGATATTTCTTTAAGGATTTTCCTAGAGATTTATATCTGCCTCTAGATTTAAATATCCCACTTGAGGACTTATTTTTATTTCTATTTAGGGTATGTCCTCTTACATATAAGGAATCCATGCTCTAGCTCTATATGGTTTTCCTCCTCATTTCTTTTGATAACAAGGATGGAACCAAATCATCAAACTTTGATGTGGTCACATTACTACCAATATGGTAATGAACAAAGTAAATAAATATACTTATCTTCACTAAAATTTTAATATCCACAGACAACAACTGATTTACCACAGTAGTTGATGCCTTTTCATGGTCTCTAACACCTGCATGAGTTGTGAAATATGCTCTTCCTAGGTAAATCTATAAACCAATATATAATCTAAGAACGTTATTACAAATGAATCTAGAAAGGGACACAATACATCATTCATCAAACACACAAATGTAGTTTGGGCATTACATAAACCAAAAGACATTACCAACCATCTATATAAACCTTGCCTTGTCTTGAAGGAAATCTTCCAAGTGTCTTCTTATTTAAATTGCACTTGGTGGTATCCTGATTTGAGATCCAACTTGATGAAGTATTTGGCAGGCTACAACTAATATAGCAAGTCATTGATCCTAGGAAAAGGGTACCAATTCTTAAGGGTAATATTATGTGGATCTTATTCAAAGCTTTGTAGTTGATACAAATTCTCCAAGTCTCATCATTCTTGGGTATTATGATGATAGGTGACCCACAGTGTAACATCCCCGGCCACCAACAAGCTGGGGCATGCCACTACTCAGACACTTTACTTAGCTCTAAAACCATTTTGTAACATCCCTAACCATCCATTCTGGGCCACGCTATACCAGAAAACACTTATGTTCTCTCTGCGGAACATATTGTAACATACCTAGCATCTAACTAAGCTATGCTAAATCAATTTTTCTAACTGCATACAATTAAAACATATGCACACAGAACACATGTGGAAGCTTTACATGTAAAATGTAAATAGGCAAATACATTTCGTAAATGCATGGATTCAGACTGAAATAACAGTGAATGCATACATGCAACATATACATGAAATACCCATAAAAATAAACACGTAAATAACAATGCAACATGTAAACTTATCACACAATTGGCACTTATCTTTTTAAGAATGTCACCAATTGCGTGTAGACCTTCCACAAACCTCCCAGCCTTAGACCACACTGTTCATCACTCTCAATAGTGAGACACCCCCAAGATGGGACTAAAATCCACTCGGGTAAAGGGTTCCTAACCAGGCTAATGGCTCATGGAAAACAGGAAATACTTTGTCACGGTGGTCACTAAACTAATAGCCTACAGTCTCTCATTCCCCACATGCCTACCCCACCCAAGGAAGTGTGCCCCTTCTCTGCTCAACAGTCCCTCGGTTTCCCCACTTCCCTTCCAGGACTACAGCAACAGGCCGGACAGGAAGTCTCAGAGCCTTGTAGCTACAATTTAGCACCTTCGGGAAATCAAATCCCAATAATTATCTCACCCAGAGAATTGCTCACGGGCCTGACAACCCACCTCTTCAATATCCCACAGGCATGACAACCCACTTCTTCAGTATCCCACAAGCCTGACAACTCACTTCTTCAGTCCAGCTTCCCAGCTAACCAGCTACACCAACCTCTGTGGCCATGGATACAAGTTCAAATACAGTGAAATGAATGTCTAAGGATAACTGACTGCGTGAGTGAAAAATGGTCATGGAATCTTGGTTGAATGATGGAAGGGATGATGGAAAATATGCCCATCAGAATGATGGGGGAGATACCAAAATGAGGTAAGTCCCAACAATATGTATGCATGTCCCCAACTTGACACTTGTCATGTTGGGAGCTACTTTGGCCCACTTGTCCCCAACTTTAGAACTTAGGATAAAATGATTATCCATACTTTATGATTTTAAGAAATATTAATATAATATTCCTTTTTGACTCAAGATCCCTAGCTTAGCCCCTTTCCTTAACTTAGCCCCTCCCTTTCCCTAACTAGTGGAGCTTAGTCCCCCATCTCTTTTATCATGGTCGGTCTGTGCTCAATGATATATTTTATATTAAATATGAGACATGTACAAAAACAGGCGCACTAGCCTTTAACATCTAGGCTCTCCAACCTAATCAAAACATAAGCATCTTAGCTTATAATAACTGGCTCACCAACCTATAAAACATATCATATACACAAAGGCTCCCTGGCCTCAACATCGCGCACACTTAAGATGTTGCACGCGGTATCCTATAATGTGCACACTTCCTCATTTTAATGCGGAGTACATGCACGCACTATGCCATGAAATGTGCATACAAAAATGATATCAAAATAGCTCACCAGCTTAAGTACATTTGTGTTTAAACTTACAGTTGGGGTTCTACCTGGGGATATTACAATCCCCTCCCCTTATTTATGCATTGTCCTCAGTGCATCATGTATACTTATACAACAAAATTTTCAAAATTCCTTAGTGCATTATATACCATGTACCATTCAAATTCTCTAAAATTTCCAATCTTTAGCTATTGAAATCTTGTTATCCATATGGTGCTCTACTTTCCAGTACCAATTCTCATACTCATACTGCAACTAGAAGTCAATTTCTCTATTCCATAGAGCTAAATCAGGAAATAATTTAGCTCATTGTTCCTCATTATATACTTCAATTATACTTCATTGAAGTAGCAGTTGGTTGAAGATCCATGACATTCCACCCAGCCTTATATCTCACTGTTGATAAGCTCTCAGTAGCATACCATTCCCAAGCATGGGATATGACACCATCAGGACAATGGATTCCCAAGATAACCATGGACCACAATCAATATCAAGATATTCTAGGCCAAGGTACTAACCTCGGCAACACTCCAACCAACTGTCTCTCTTCCCCACATTCCTGTACAACCCAAGGTAGTATGAACCTTCACTGTCCAACATTCCATCGACTTCTCAACTTCCCTTCCAAGGCTCCAGTACAGGCCGGACAGGAAGTCTCAAAGCACCATGGCTCTAGGAATTCCCACTTTAATCATTATCATCTCATCTGCATCATACATATGCACTTATCATGAGAGAGCATTATAAAAATTCCATTTTATAAATCAATTAATTTCATAAGGAATTCGACTTTTCCCAAATATGAAATTCTATTTATATTGCATACAACCAACAAATTGTCATCATTTTCTGTATATCCTAATTCAACATGTATAACACCTTATGCCATAATCTTAGAATTGCCTGCACCTAGAAATTCAATCACAATTACCAAACAATTTAACTAAATATAATGACTCGTCATTCTATGCATATGCATGTTCATAATTAGCAACAACAAGTTCACTTCTTCAATTTTCTGAATAGAAATTTTCTGTAGTCACTATTCCTATGACCACCTCACTTGCAACTTTCCTGTTGCAATGTTTATCAGTTACTGAAATGTTCTCAACTTCATGAGTTAGCAAAATTTCAACCATTAGTATAATTATTCCCATGTAAAAACATATATACATGCACTCACAAAATTCATTCAACAAAATTCATTTAAGTATACAATTCCATCATGTATGAGTGCAACTCTGTCGTTTACCAGGCATGAGTGCAACTCTCAATGTCTATTTATTCAATGCACCCTTGCATTGATTTTCAGAATGAGATTTATCTAAGTCATGCATCTCACCATTCATAAATTGGAAATTTGGCCAATGTCTTGACACATCTCCACACACTTCCCATTGTCTTCACAATTACTTGGATGCCTTCCTTTTTGACCTAAACACTACACCAAGAATACAATTCTGTAGTGTTTATTAGTGTTAGCAAAAAGGTTGCAGTCCAAGTTTTATTTAAAGTAGGAATATCATTGGTTATTTGTGTGGCACATAACCTTTATATAACCATACCTTGCCATATCCAACCATGTCCTGGTGTCATACATGACTATCTTTCTTAGCATCATTCCTATAACAAGTTATTATCTTTTATTTTCTTTGGTTATTTCCTCATAACCAAATCAACATGACATGCTACTATGTCAGTGTGTGCATTCAAAATCTAAAGATTTGATAAATATAATAGGCCTCTAGCCTTTACCACACCTCGTGGTAACTTAATCCTGTCAATGCACTTAAACAATACCATACCGTGTAGTTTAAAATTCAATTTGGGGAAATTCTTACCTATATTTCCCTTTGGCAATAATACAACATAATTTATAAATAGGAATACTTACCTGCATGGCTTCCATTAGAAAATTTTAATGCTACCTAATTAGTTGATGACAATAGAAGCTCTTATGCCTCCTTATCAGTCTTATAATCAACATTCCATCCTTCTGTTGCTTTCTTCCATATGCAGCAACATTATCAACAACATTTGTAAACATGCAAGCATTCTCATTTTATGGTTGTCCCAACCAGCCATAAAATACTTGTTGCTATAGTAATTGAAAAAACTTCTTTCTTCCTGTATCACCTTTACTTGATTACCCCAAAAGTCTTCCATTCTTATGGATTCCCGAATCTTCAAGTGCTCCTCACTGTAACCATTGTGCATGATTATTTCTAATCTGAGCACTTTCTAGTCCAAAGCACTTTTGGTTGCCTTTGTTCTTCCATCCAAATACTAGACTGATATTAACCTTTAGCTTTTGTTTACTTCCTGGATCCATCTATTCCAACTCATACTTGGATGAATTATAATTCCCATCATGTTGTATTATAGACTATGGATCTTCAACGTCCATTTAATTTTTGGATTGAGCTATTCCAGCTCATCCTTGACTGAATAATTTAGTATTTGAGTTTTCTTGCATTCTTCTCCACTCCTTGCCAACTAGCCTCAACTTGGATTGCATAGCTAATCTCTTATCATTTTGTAGGGATGCACATCTGCCTTCTTCCCTGGTTACAAAGAATTAATTAAAAGCACTTAATGCTACCTTTAATTTACTAACATAATTTCAAGTGGTACTTCCACCCCCTGGAAATGTCACTCATGTCTCTATGATACTTGAGATAGATTCTTCTTAGGAATCACCTCTTTTACATTCAAAACTATGCATAGAACCATTTTCCTTTTCATGGTTCTTTACTGACTCTCTACAAAGATTCATTTCAATTTTAAGTCTTTCTTGGCTTTGACATCTCTATGTTAATGTTGAAATATCTTCAATACCCTTGGAATGAATTAATAATATCTACTATTATTCTTCTTTCCCTCTTGGATTGTTTTCATGCATTCTCATTTGCTTGATATCTATCTCATGAATTATTCTTCCATTATCCTAGCATGTTCATGGACTTGCAACTACACATTATGTTGATATTAATTTTCGGCATTCCACTATTATTTGGATCCCTCTGATCCAACTCCTTCATGACCCAATTCTATTTCTAGTCATGTTTTCTGAGTAACCTTGGATAGTTAACACAAACTTCCTTCTTGAGGTACTTGATTTATCCTTTCCTTAACTGATCATATCAATACTTGGATTTTTTTGTTGTCTATTACTTTCCCTTGTCTTGACCAATCTAATTTCAACTTACCTTGCACAATCCAGTTCTATCATGCCATAAATAATGCCCTTCATACCATGCTTCCACTACGCACTTTGATAACCATAAGGGAAGCATTATTCTCATTTCATAGCTAATACATGGATATGATTCACTCCTTATCCAATATGCAATAAGCCTCCTTCCTTATATGATTACTGTCATTCAGGTAGTCAATTCCTTTTATAATAGATTTGACTCCCATGTATTGCTTAATCTGTATATTGGTTTCTTTGGGAGTGAATGCACTTTCACTAATTCATTCACTACATGATCTATTCCTCTGTCCAGATTTCATTGAATACTTGACTAACATGAGAGAACTTCCTATAGTGGCCTCCCAAAATTTTATGGTTGCACTCAGATTCATACCTTGACGTTTTGTGGTCTTGTCTTTTGATCATCTTATGAAATATTTTGTCATAGCACTCTTTCCTTGAGTAATTCTTCTTATTTTTAACTAAAATTCAACCTTCTCACCTGTTAATAACTCAAATTTTTTAACCGAAACCACTTTCGCCAAAGTCCCAATGTCACGCATTTCAATATGTCAAAACCACCACTCGTGGGACTGGCGATGGCTAGTCAGATCACCCCATTTCACTCATTTGATGCTTCACAGCCGTATTATGTTAGGTGAACGTCGCCATGTAACGAACTCAAAAGCTAATCATTTGAAATGGATTATCCGAGCATGGAAAACCAACGTACTTGTACGCGAGTTTGTCTGTGATTCATGATTAGGAATCTATAACTACCAATTCTCAAGTATGGAGGCATCATCTTATCCATAAATGGAGTAATATCCAACTTTTCTCGACCTTATGATCTCTGTAAAAGCATTTCGGTGTCCACAAAATTGAGGTACATGGACAAAGCTATATCCAGTGATACTAGTTATTCAGGCAACATGGTAGATTTTCCTACGAGTAAGGAGGAAAGGGTAATTGCGCATATAATAGCGAATAAGTTCCACACAAAACCTGCTACATACTCAAAATTGGAAGTCGGGCTAAATCCCATTATGAGGGATCTGGTCATCAACAGGGGAGTTGTTAAGAAGAAATGAAGCAAGTGACAGAAGAAAGAAACCATAGATGAAACGGCTGAAAGTGTCGGAGAGGGTCAACCGGTCTGGTTAGATACTCTAAAGGAGGAGATCGCTAAGTTGAAATGATCCCTCAAATAAAATTAAGTACACTTCAGCAAATTTTGGAAAGCTGGTAGTAGAGGAAAGGGGCCCCAGAGATGATAGACATGTTCTTAAATGGTCAATTCAAAATAGGTAATTGTTATTTTAAAGCATTCCCTTTTTGTAACTTATCTCTATTTTTGGAAATATGTGGAAGTCTGAGCATTTTGAATTCTACAAATAATTCCTCTATATATATATATTTTATCTCGAGGAAGAAAAAAAAAGGGGGAAAGGAACCTGCCCTCAGTGCATAAAGATTTTTTGTAATTTTGGGATTAAAATGAATATATAAATGCAGAAGTGGATTTTGGACTGTTTGTGAAAAGATTCTAACTAGTGGTGATATGAGTCTTGTTTTATTTCATGGTATGTGTTTCTTGTAAGCTTATATTTCACTTTCATCTGTCTGAATCGAAGGAATTTAAAACCCAGAATTCATCTCTGAGATGCTCTCAGCTTAGCAATTTAGACTATATTTATTTCTTCTCAAACCAACTCTGAATTCATTTTAGATAATGCTCCGATGTGATTGTGTGTTTCTTTTTCCTCTAATACCATGCAAATTTTCTATTAAACTCAGACTCGTCGCCTTAATTAGCCTTCTCCTCTTGATAGTTCAATGTTCCAACATTGCATTTTTCATTCCAGACTCCATAGCCCAAACGTCATCTCTGTTCCTCTAGTCATTCAACAACAAACCCCAAAACAAACCAAATCTAGCCAATGTTTTCTATAGATATACCCATATTTATCATGCACAACAACACCACAAGGTAAATCGTGCTTTCGCGCACCTATAACCACTATGCATTTCTTCTCCATCGTGCTAGTAACTTGTGTGCACTACTTTTGCATTATGCACCAATATCCACTACGTGCAGTTTTGGTTCTTGCACTGATACCTGTAACGCACGCCTTTTTTTTAATTGTGCATTGATATTCCACATGCATTTCGCTCTATGCATTGCACCATGCCAAAGTTCAATATGCCCCCACCGCACACAATAATATGTGTGCACCATTGATTACACTGTCGCGAGACAACTTATACTCATACTATGCGTGCACCAACCAAACTCCTCTGTGCTGCGCAATACTGCGCACACCACGTGCACCATTACTATGTGTGTGCACACTGCACAATGCTAAATTTAGCGCGCGTATCTGCACACGAATATTTTTTTGCGCGATACTAAATTTTTATCGCCTGCACCTGCACATTATCATTTTTTCGCACAGCACCAAAATTTAATGCATGCATCAACACGCCAATACCTTGTCGCACAGTGCCGAATTTTACCTATCCCGATATTTTCACTACGCCACATGAATTTTTGGTGTGCCCAACTATGCACATTCACCTTTATGCGCATCGATTCCTCGTGAATTTCGCTGCAGAAATTGGGGCTTTTCCCCAATTCACCATAGACATTCTGCAACTATGAATTCGTTCAATTTCACCCCAATAACATCAGATCACCTATGTAACAACAGATCGTTGTGGGTTGACATTTCTTGAATGAATTTTTCCCAAACTCAATTCACGAATTGGGAATTTTAATTATAAAATGCACTCCAACTGTCATGGATTCACTGTAACTTCAAATTCGACCAATTCCAGGTCTGAATTTGCTAGAACAGGTATTAAATCAGTAATATCTCATCACTTGGCTGAATTTCTCCATTTTCTCATGAATTCAACCATGAAAACTGGGGATTTTCTCCATTTCCACCCAGTTGTTGTTACTTTTTACCATGGACGTTCTACAAACTAAAATTTGGCCAACTCGAAATAAGTCCTCTGTGACATTTTTCTTCAACTCAACTTTCTCGGCCCATCCAGGATCAGTGTTGAAAACTAAAGTCTGATACCAATTTGTAACATCCCCAACCACCAACAGGTTGGGGCATGCCACTACTCAGACACTTTACTTATCTCTTGTTGGACACACCTACCACACTTAGAGGGGGGG
>CBVK0100413899.1:0-19124 GCA_900067695.1 Picea abies
TCTTCCGATCTCACAAAAACTAACTCTCTTTTGGAGATGGATAATAAGATGAATCTGATATATATTCTTATCTCTATCCAAGGCTTGATTGATTGTGTTTTATAGAGTACAATGTTGTTGTCAAAATTGGATTAATTGATAAAGTGGAGTGGTATTCACTTTTTGGGGGCGAAATGATACTTGTATAATTATGTCGAAGGTGTTGATCACATGAATGGAACTTGAGATAGACAATAATATGAATTTGATATATGTTATTATTTTTAGTAAAAGCTTGTTTGATTGGTTTATAAAGTAGAATGGTGTTGAAAAATTAGACTAGTTGATAAAATAGAGTGATCTTATTCCCTTTGTGTTTCACTTTTTGGGGGGAAATGATATGTGCATAATTGTGTTGAAGGTGTTGATTACATTAATGAAACTTTTTAGTATAGTTTAATAATTATGTTTTATTGATATTTGCAGTTTATATTGTAAAACACTTGCTCCTTTTCCTTGCTCGTGTTTTTTCTTAAGCCCATCATGTGTGTATTTCACTTTGTGGTTGACATCAATCAATTGAAGTGAAAAAAGGGAGGCTAAATTTAAGTCCACGCGCTTAGAATTTTTTATAATTATTTTGTTAATACCTTGTATAATGTAAACAATATTATGTATCTTTACTCAATGTAGTTACAATAATCAATGTTTAAGAAATACTAAGTACTTTATGTCTAGAAAATCATGATAAGATAGGCATGAAATTTAGTGAAAACACACCATGGCACTTCATGAATACAAGGGATGATCGTATAAACATTTGGATGTAGGTAATAGGTGTACTCTAAAATTTATTCTTATGTCCAACATGTCAAATCCATGGCCTCATAGTCAAGGTGTTTGACGAAATACCAAAATATAATATTATTTATTCAAAACATGGTGGATAATCTAATTTTTTTAGAGTGCACATTTGTGAAAATATTTATAACGACATATAAGTAATGAAATCAATCAAGAATAGAAACATGATTTCAAAAATCCTTTCGAATTCATGAAGATAATACAATCTATCATTTTGTTCTTTCAAGTTTTAAAACCCCCCTCAATAGATATGAATGGAATTTGTTTGTGGATATCCTCCCTTTATATAATGTATCAACACCAATTCTCTTAAACGTTAATATTTATTACATTGATGTGATGTTAGATACTTTTTAACAATTGAATATAACTAGAAAATACCAAGAAAGCATTAGCATGACCTACATAGGCTGGTAAGACAGGTTGTTGGGAACCCTCAGACCACACTGCTAAAACATTCAGAATACCAGGGAAATGGCTAAGAAGGTGATCAACCTTACAATTCCTGCAAGGGAACTTGGGTTTGTGACCTATGTTCCTAGTCTTCTCAACATTATCAACACTCCTAACATGATTAACAATGGTTGGTTGATTGCTCCTTTGCTTATTTTGATTCTCCTTTTTCTTCCTTTTCTTCTGCTTTTTAGCCTCCTGGTTACTAGCATAACCACTTTCACCAGTTATGGATGAAGAAAACCCCTGGAACCCAAACAGGGAAAACCAACATATTCTATATTCATCCACTGTGATACATTGATTACAATACAATATACATATAGGCACCAGCATTATCCAAAAACCTAACCCAATGACCTGGGTTAGTCAAAAACCCTAATTCCTTAACCGAAAACAAAAAACCATTGGAAAAAACCATGTGCCAAAAAAACTGCCCAATAGTGGACAAAAAAATCGAGGTGACACAAAAAATGAGGCAAAAAAGGTTTTCTCGGGGGAACTTCCCCCAAACCCTATGCAAGAGTGGTAGTCATGCAAAGAATATAATTCATACCCAACACTTCTTAGCCTCCTGGTTACTAGCATCACAAATTTCATGAGGTATTGATGAAGAAAGGGAAGAATACTCAGCAAGTAAAAAGGCGAAGGGTCAATAGGAGGTTGATGTTCTTCAGGTGGAGGGATTGCATTCAAGGCACCACAAGAATTTAGGATCATCAAAGTGGAAAAAAACCATACCGATAATCCTATAGTGAATCTAGGAAGACTCAATGTAGCAATGTAAGGAGGATCAATATTTTCAAAACAAGGAAAAGGAAGAGGATCCCCGTGCAAAGGGTTTCCTTGATTGGCAGGCTTCGAAACTATTTCCATAGACACAAACTCAACTTAAGGTTTGATAAATAAAATATCACATTCTACCAAAGTCCATATAATATAAGAGAAAGAAAAAAACTCTCTTGTAATAGAGAGAAGGGAAGTAAGGAACTTCTGAAGACGGGAGATGAGGTCGTCAATGAAGAAATGAGAGACGGTTACCCAAAACTACTCTGTAATGGAGTTCCATAGGTAAAAGTACAAGAAAAAACCAAGTACCCTCCTAAGGATCCAAAATCGTGTGTTGTACATCTGTCTCAGGTACTGCACCACCACCATTGCAGTAAGCTGGGAAGGTAACCTAGGAAAAACAACTAGGGCTACCACTTTGCACTTGGTGGTTGGGAGGAACAGTCATGGCAAAGGGATTCTGTGAATGGGTAGGGAACATAAGACAAATGTCTTAGACCTGAAGCAACTCAAGTAGTGGTGTCACATCGAGGAGTTTCCACTACTAAGATTTCCCCCTTGACTCAGATAACCCCACCGAGAGAGAGTGTTGGGGAATAGTCCAAGCACTCTTCTCAACTTCTCCTACCACTTGATTCCTGTGTTAGAGGAGATTTCCCAACAAACACTTCACGTTGCTAATGGATTTTTTCTCATTAGTGTTCCTAGTTTTGTTTCAGTGGCCTTGGAGAATTTACTCTCCACCCTACAACTAAGGCCCTACAACCTAGACTTGTGATCATTTTCTAATAAATAAAAAGTCTAGTTGATTTTAGATTATGTACCTTGTTCCTTTTATGGTTATTGTTACTCAAAAGGTTAAATGAAAGTGGACTATATGGTGTTATCAGTTTGACTCCAAGAAGACTTGAAAACAAAAAATGAATGGAATGGAATCTTTAGTTTCGATGAAACCTATCTATAGAAAGGAGCAAGAGGTCTCAAGCAAAGAAACAAGTGTAACATTCAATGAAATAAAAATGAACTACTCTTTGAATGCAAAAGGTATTTGATATATGAGTCAAAGAAACTGTAGGATACTCAAACATGCTCCACTTACTAACTAGAATGCAATCCCTTTTTGGGTTTCCAATGATTTCAAATGCAATGAAAAAATTTAATGCAACTTCTTTTGTTTTGTTTATTTCAAATGAGATGAAAAAAACTAAATGCAAATGCAAAGGACTGCACAAAAAAATAATGCAAACCAAAAAATGCAATCAAGTAGGTCTACAAAATCAAAAGAACTCAAATGAAAGAAATGTCTCAATACATGCCACTCAAAACAAGAAACCAATTCTGTAATAGGTCATGAACAAACAAAATCCAAAAAATCAAGTGCAATTTTCAATTCTAAAAAGAGATTTGAATGAAAAGTAAAAATAAGTTTTAGAACTTTGAAACAAAGTTCAAAACATTACAGATCAACAACAAGTGACATTCAAGCCAAAGATTTCAAATACACAATCTAAGGATCACAGTTAACCCAAGATAGTGATGTACATTAAAAAATAATTGAAAAGAAAAAGAGACTCAAACAGGATTAAGACAATGATGACCATTAGATCCTAAGAAATCAAATACTTATACAAAGAGAAGAGGCTTTGATGAGGAGGCTTGGGACAAAACTCTGACAAAATAGAGGCAAAACAAGCTCCAAATTCACTCAAAACAGAGACTATCGCTCATGTAGCCATGCAGATAGAGCAACTATAGCTCCCTAAGCCACTATGGGGGTGGAAATAAACATGGTATTATAACCCTGTAGTCCCTTATGGAGGAGGGATGAAGTCCTGGAAGTGATGCAAAATACAATTTTTTCTCAGATCTTTGTGTTTGACTCAATGAACTTCCCAATGATGATGTGGGAAGGGGAGAGATCAAATAATAAGCATCAAACAAGACTCAAAAATATAGAAAATACCAAGGAAATAATAAAGAGAAAATTCCTGAGTGGATTCACGACTTTTCTTTTATGGTAAAGTTCCCCCTACAGACAGGCGAAACCCCCCTTGGATCAAGACCCCTCTTGATCCAATAAAGAAGAAAAAAAATGGTGAACTACTTTCCTCTTAGACCTATTTTTACAATTAGAGTGAGAAGGAAGAGATGGGCGACTTACCTTTTTAAGATCGTTTTCCTTACTGCTCCAGCCTTTGAATTTGATGTCCAAGCTCCTAGATGCAATAAAATACCTGTAAAGAAAAAAGAGAATCCTCCTTCTTCCACACTATATTGTTAAGTGAGAATATATCCATCTATGATGACTTTAACAACAATAGACATGCATACACTTGAACACATATACATGAGAGAAATATGCCAAGTTATTTAATAATGGAAAACCAACAATATGGAAGCACTTACAATCTCAAGTTTTATGTTATAGTAGCTCCTCCAAGCTCTCCTTTCCAACCCTCTGGATCTCACAAAATCATAAGTATGATTCTCTTAATTCTCCTCTTCTTGAATGTATCAAGATCAAAAGTATGATACTGTGAAATTCTCTCCCCCTTTCACTCAAGCATGGCCTTCATTATATATGCTTTTAAGTATCACAACCGTATGATAGTTTTTAGGAGAGGACATGGTCAAAAGAGTATTTCACTCAACCAACAATATTGACCTTACCTTGAATATGAGATAGAAAAATATCGGAAACAACCTCACAAATCAAGACAAAATGGTTGCAGCAACTACATCTCCCCCTCATAACTATGCATAGGTCGACTATCACTCCCTAGGACACTTTGGGGGAGTGATCATTGCTCCTTTTATATGGGAAGGGGAGCAATGAATCTCATTTAATACCAAAATATCAAGGTAAAAAGTAGAATTTCGAACTCTAATTGATGTATTTCTCATAAATCATGTCTAGGGAACATGACAAGTACTCCCACATGATGATAAAGTTGCAACATTTAAGTGTGACACTTAGTAGAATGTGATACATAAGTGTGACACTTAATAACATGAAAAATTGACACTTAGTAGAATGTGATACATAAGTGAGACATAAGTGAGACACTTAGTAGAATGTGATACATAAGCGCAACACTTAGTAGTGTGGGAATTTGGTGTGTAATACACCCCTTATGCATTAGGATTCAGTTAGATGATTGCAAGGATGGTGTTTTGGAATTACCATTCCCTTGTTGATTTAGCAATGATGAGTGATTATGATTAGATTTATATTGTAACCTATTAGGTGATGATGTTGTATATTTTTTTGTTTATTGGACTAACCTCTGCTAGGTTGAGACATGGTTGAAAGATGTGGGAATCATACCCAAGGTGAGGGATCATGCTCCAATAAGTATAACATTATATATTAGAGCTTAAGAAGCCACAGGGAAGGAAAAAACTGTGAAAATGACTTCCAAAGTTAACTTGTGTAAAAAGAAAAAAAGAAAAGAAGAAGGGTTGTAACTCTTTTTTACTTGGTTCTTGAAAATTGTAAACTCCCTCATAAACATAAATTCACCCTAATATGAGTTAGTTGGGGGAATCGAAATTTGATGCACTAGATAATCACTTGGGATTTCTTTGAGAAGGGAAAACCTCATTTGAGAAAAGAGCATAAGGGGAACTTATGGTGAAACATGTGTTTGAGAAATGATAAATATTTCAGAGAGGAAAACTTGGAATGCTATCATTATGAATTATGAGCCTTAGGATGCCACTTACAAGTGTAGTTGCAATCAATAAAGGTGAGAGTATAAGTAATATCCCTATAGGATGGAGAGGACACTATTGTCATGGGGGGGATTTTTCTAAGAGGTGATGGTAGTAATATCCTATTTGGTTATTCCTAGTGAGACCCACAAACCCTGTTCCTTAATCTCATTGGGAATGAGCCCTACTAGGGGATGAATACTTATGAGGGTGGTTGCATTGGTTGGAAGGAAAAGAGGCCCTTGGGTGAATTTTCCCCTTTTTGATTGAGGATAAGTTTATGGAATCTAGATAAAAGATAGACCCACACTTAGACCCTAGAGAACCAAAGACTACAAGTATTTTATATTTATGCATTTCTAATTATCTTACTTGAGTAACATAGATGCATATACTCTCCTGATAAATTCATGGAATAATTAATTGTTTTATTTGATGTTTGATTTGGAAAGAAAAATAGATTTATTAATTTTATAAAAAATAATTAAAGAACCTATACGAATATTGATGTATCCATGAGCAATTTATACATTTGTTTAAAATCAACATAAATTTATATTGTAGACGTTAATTGAAATTATATGAATTTGTAACATTAATGTAACATCCCCATTTTTAATCCCCAAACTAGAGATGTTTATTAAAAATATGATGTATAGTCGGGGGACAAACGATGTAATACATAAGTCATGTAAATTGAATATAATACATAAAATGTATCGCTAGGTGCAGATGGACATGGATGGAGATTGGGGGGCTTAGTTTCCACAAGATATTGAAGGGATCCAAGGGGGAGAGTTTACCATGTCTATTTAACCCAAACCATTTCTTTCTGAATTATGCTTACTACGAACCTTCCATTTTTTGATTGAGTGTTCGCAAAGACAATCATCAAATTCATGTTAGAGAGTGGGCATGAGAAGTCCCATACCATAATTATTGAGAGCATGGGGGATGACTATAATCAATATTTGGAAGAGCGTGAGTCAAGGAAGCATGGGAGAAGAAGGAAATTCGTATGGGAAAGGAGAGGAGTTTTTACAGGCAGAGTTTTGGATAGGAAGAGAGTTATGAGTACAAAATATTGAAGAAATCCATAGTGGGCTTGTATGGTAGCTATTTTAGAGATGTAATTTCATGGGAAGAGAGGTTGGAGGCCTATAAGTAATATTTTTTTTAAGAATTTTTCTAGAGAATAAAGTTCTTTTCTTTCTTGAGAATTCTTATTCCTGTTGTAGATTCCTAGAGTCCCAGTAGAGAGATTTTGTTTCCAACCTGTGATGGATCCCTGGAGGGGAGTGGGAAGGACTGAGGGACTATAGGAAGTGAAGGAGGATCCCATATCTGGGTTGTGCAAGTTTTGGGGAAGTGATTTGGTGGAATGGAATTAGTTGTGGGAATTGACTATTGAGAGGGGGACGTTAGCTAGCCTTACGAACTACCATCTCTTTTTAGATTCATAGCCTCATCTTGGGGGTGACTTGTTTTTGATAACTGGAACAAGAGGTCTATGTTTGGGAGGAACTTTTGTCCTATGCAATGAGTTGCATATTTACTAAGATAAGTGTTCTTATTTTCTATGTTTATTGATGTTTAAATCTAATATAGTTGTTGTGCATTTTAATATGAGTTATCTTGGGTAATATTTCTTGTTGTGATTAGAATGGTGAATTCAAATATCTATTTATGTTGTCAAATCTTGTTGTATGTGTTTATGTTTTGTTGTGCACATTTTAAGTAATTGCATTTATATTTTTAATTTGCATGGACAATCACATGAGTTGGAATGTCATGTCGTGTTTTAATTTCACATCTAAAATTGGTATCATAAGTTTTTATTTGGTTATTTTAATAGTGGAGTGACCTAGCTTAGGGTCGAGTACATTATAGAGTGGTATGAGAGATTGAGTTCAACATTGGACCCACATGGGCCAAAGACTAGCATGAATTTTGGGTAAATTAGTTGTGGTGATGTTTGATCTATGTGGAATTTGGGGAAATTGGTGAACTTAACCTAGAATGAAATCCCCAAATTTATTAAAAAATTAAGTCTAAATTGTTCTCGGATTTGTTGAAGAGATAATTCATGGTGTCAATCTACACATTGCAGAGTTAAATTCGACTTGGAAGGTCGAATTTTACATTTTAATGGCGATTGGATTAATTTAGAGAGTTTGATGGATCGACGATCGAGATCACATTTGATTTCAAGATCAATGGCACATATCCATTGTAGACTGATTAAAAAATTATATTTTTTGGGGGAGTTTGGGGAAATTGAGAAAATCGATGGTCAAGATCCATTTTTGGAGCTAGCCAAATAGAGAAGATCGACGATTGAGACTTGTTATTAGAGTTAGGAAAGATATGATGGATCAATGGTCAGGATCATTTTTGGCTTGGAGATCGACAACCCATATTCATCCTGGATTTTGGTAAAAAAATTCTAAGTATCAATGTTAAGAGAAATTCATGACTGAATTTAGGTCACCAAATGAAATCATTGATCGCTTATGGTCGGGTTGATGAAATTCACGAGCAAGTCCGTCTCATCAAAGAAAATCGTCGATCATCGATGGTTGGGTCATTACAATAGGAAAAGTGTTTATTTCACAAATATAAATCGCCTATCATCAATGGTTAGGTTGGCGAGGTTTGGAATATGGGTACATAAAATTGTATAAGAAGAGAAATAAGACACATGTAGCATACATAGCTAAAAATATAAAAACAGTCTAAACTTTATCAAACCATAACTTTAAGCTCCAAGATCAAATTTGATAAAATGAATAGTCATTGGAAAGGTATTGAGGAGCAGAAGCCATGTATCAAAGAATAATGTTGAATTGAGCACTACATGTTTCTTAGAAAATAATAAAATAGTTTTGCAGTGGTAAAATAAAAGCAATGAGTGGAAATTGCAACTTGGGAAGGTTGTAACGTTTTTCTCATAACTCAAAATAAGGCAGGAGTACATGTAATGTCCCAATCCACCCCCAGGCTAGGACATGTCAGGAAAAATTCTCCTAAAGTATGCTCTGATACCAATCTTTAATGTACCCAGTCTCCCAAATGAGTATCGTTACAACCTCTCTCATTACCATCACTTACAAAATTCTCTGAATCAACTGAAATGTAACATCCTTGACATACTACTGGGCCATGCTACTCAAAAAATCCATTTCACATATTCTATACTAAACACTAGTCTGCGCAATATCACTTTAATTATTTCGCTCAACCTCAAACTGAGCCACACCACACTAAATTTCTTCTTTAAATACAACTTTATGTAGCGGAAGTAACTATAAAATCTACACATCAACACACTGAAAAAATAGCGCTATTATGCACAAACCCATTCTGGCTTCATTACCAAATCTGACATACTTGTGTGCATAGACTACTTTCCTATATGCACAAGTAACTCCAGCCTCTGATGCACATAGAGTGTTCTCTATGCACACAACTATTCAACCTCTTCTTGAAGACTCATAACCAATTTCACAAGTTTAACTTGACAGGAAAGACTATCATCAACTGACATACTCATGCACAACTACAAATACAAGCTATAAGAACCATACTTACATGTGAAAGAAACATTAAATAGAATAAAAACAAATACTTATATGTGACAACATACATGAATTAACTCATGTCAAGCATAAATAAACAAGAACACAGTAAACAAGACAAATTCATAAGACCACTTATATTTTATGAAAGTCATCAACTATGCGCATAACTCAGATGTTCCTCCCAACCATAAAATATGTTTCTCATAAGATTTCAACAACAAGTGATCCCTGAGCTAGGGCTTAACTCCACCAAGGAAAAAGGGTTCCTAGTGATCGGTTAAGGTTTGATTCTCAACAAAATTTCTCAGTCCTAAGTGCCTGTTTTTGCAACTATCCCACAATCCATTTTTCCCCATGCACTTGTCACACAAAAGGAAGTGTACACCTTTTCTTTTCAATATTCATTTGACAGCCCCACTTCCCTTCCAGGGTTACCAAAAACATGCCAGACAGGAAGTCTCAAAGCCCTGTGACCAATGCTCAGTGCACCAGGGAAGAATTCTAAACAAAAATATCACCTAAAGAGTATGCTCATAGGCTTGACAACCCGTCTCTTCAACAGTAAAACTAATATTACAACCCCACAACTCTTTAGAATATTCTTTGTGGAGAAAAGGAAATAATTGTATTCTCCATACTGTCTGACCCCCTTCTGCTCATGAGATCCTGAAACACGAATAATCCCAATCCCCCCAAAATACACTAAGGACAACAATATATATTGAATGCCTTAAAATGAACATATGTCACCCTCAAAAGTAACTTAAGCCACTTAGTGACTCATTCCCTGTTAGAAAAGCAGGATTGTGGAGTAATAAAATAAAACAAATGCGGAAATAAAACACAGAAGATACACAATACCATAGAGACACATATATACGTGGTTCACCCAATGTGGGCTATGTCGACCAGAGAAATTGTTAGGTCCTTTCTTTATTATTATCCAACAAATGAAGGGATACAACCTACAAAACACACATTTTGCAACTTCCTCTTCTTTCTCTCATAGCCTCCTCACTCAGAATACAATATACACAATGATACATAACAAAAATACATTTCCCTCATAAAAGAGAGTTTCCTTCTAGTGAAAAAAACCCTAACATAACTTCTATCATCATATCTGCGAACTTATGGTGAACGGTCTAGATTTACAATTAAATTACAATATATATTTACAAGGAAAATTTTCCTTTGGGGGATTCACCCCTGAACCTCTATTGTAGCACCACTTTTCACTCACTACTGTGTAGGTGTTACTACGTGGAATAACAACATTGTCACTCACAATTAATCACATGCATTCAGAACAGGTTAAACAAATTCAACACAGAGTTATCATACAACTTACTACCATAATCAATAATCAATACTATTTAACATCAATTCATATACACATCAGAATACATGATGATTATAATACACAGAGATACAGAAATATAATTAAAAAATCATCTGGTACTTATCTTTGAATAGTGGTATATTCCACCAACCAAGTGCATGCCTTCCACGAACCTCCCAGCCTTAGACCACATTTCTCATCAGCTTAACAGTGGGTCACCCCCAAGTTAGGACTAAGCTCCACCCCAAGACAAGGAATCTTAGGCTAGGCTGAGGTTACAGGGAAACAACACACAACAACAAGGATGGGATTCTTTCCCAAGAACCTCTCACGCTCACTGCCCACAGACCCTCATTCCCCACATGCCTGTTCCACCCTAGGAGTATACACCTTCTCTATCACCTGGACAGTCCTTCAAATGCTAACCTCCCTTGCCTTGGGTTACAGCAACAGGCCGGACCAGAAGTCTCCGGGATTTCTGGCAGCTATAAGGTTCTTTCCAGGAGTTCTCTCCTTCCTCTGTACACTCTCCCTCTTGGAGAGGGTGTTGCTCCATTGGCCAACAAGCCACACATAGTCTAGCACTGCATAACCACAACAATCAACAAGGAAAACTGACGTGACTTTCCTATAGGCTCAATAATGGCTGAATGGCTCACGGTCACGACTTTGGGATAGAGACCCCATGCATAGGCTTGATCTTAGATAGAGGATATACACAAATTCTCCAGATGAACATAGTTTTTTCAGTTCAAAATATGTATGAGGTTTTTCTGCAAAGGTTGGATTCGTCGTACCGCTCAGAGGCCATATGCACTCAAGTCGTCGAGTGGTATGGAGGAGAACCCCCATCACGTCTCATCTTTGCTATTTTATTTACATGGGTCAGGGTTGACACTTGTCGCCTTAGAAACTGCATGCGTTTACCCATCATGCATCACCTTCCTCATGGTTAGGAACTTAGGATAAAACATGAAATACTCATGCCTTTTTGGAATAATATTAAAATATTATTCTCAAGGCTGAAGCCCCTTAGGCTTAACACTTATCCCCTTTTCCTACCTTCCATCACCTAATCCCTTGCCTTCTCTGTGGAAGATCAATCCCCCTTCACCCATTCATTGTGGTCGGTCTGCACCTGGCGGTGTTTACAAATTTTTATTAATTTGTTCTGTGTGATTACATATACAACAACAGGGTCCTGACCTTCAACACTTAGGCTCCCTAGCCTAACAAACACATAAGCCACCAGATTATAAAAACTTGGCTCACTAGCCTATAAAATATAATTACAATTCCTAATAGGGCTCGGCCTTGGGGACACTACAATCCCCCTCCCCTTATTTTTGCACTGTCCTCAGTGAAACTTACATTGTCTCTGCAAGCCTTTCAAATTTTTCAAAAAGATGTGGGTACTCTGCCTACATAGCATCTTCACGCTCTCATGTCCCATCCTTAGGATCATACTAGGTCCACTGGACCTTTACAATCTCTATAGCTCGATTCCAGAGTTGTTTGCTTTTCCTGTCCAATATGCGCACAGGATGCACCTGCAGGACACCTTCTGGTTCCACCTGAATCACATTCCAATCGATGACATGATTAGCATCAGGTACATATTTCTTAAGTAGTGAAACATGAAACACATTATGTATGGTCATAGATGCAGGTAATGCAAGCATGTATGCAACTAGCCCAATCCTTTCCAGGATCTCAAATGGCCCACAAAATCTTGCTGCCAATTTGGCACAACTTCCCAACTTCAAGGAACTCCTGTTAGTCTTCACTTTCAGGAAAACATGGTCACCCACTTTGAATTCTCTATGGGTTATGTTACTGTCAGCGTAACTTTTCTGCCTATCCCAGGAAGATTTTAGATTCCGTTTACTTTTTATCATTTGATCTTCCATCTCTTTGAGCAGTTTAGGACCAAAGACTGCTTTGTCAGCTGGATTATACCATCTCACTAGAGTGTTGCACTTTCTTCCATAAAGTGCTTTGAATGGGCTCATCTTCAATGATGTATGATACCCATTATTGTAGGAGAATTCTACCAAATGCAGGTAGTCTTCCCACCTTGATGGTTTATCCATCACATACATTCTCAGTATGTCTTATATTACTCTGTTCACCCTCTCTGTCTGACCATCAAACCTTGGATGATACGCTTTACTAAAGTTCAGATTCGTTCCGAATCCCTTGAATAGTCCTTTCCAGAAATTCGAGGTGAATTTCGGGTCCCTATCAGACACAATTGTCTTAGGAATTCCGTGCAAGCATGCAAATTCTTTTAAAAAGATATCAACAACATCAACTACCCTGTGGGTGGTTTTCAGTGGAATAAAATGGGAAGCTTTAGTAAGCTTGTCCACCACCACCATGATTGAATCATGCTTCTTGCTTGTTCTAGGTAGTTCAGTGATAAAATCCATTGTTATCACGTCCCATTTCCATTTAGGAATGGATAAAGGATGCAACAACCCTTTTGGGTGCCTATGCTTAGCCTTAACCTTCTGGCACTCCATACATCTGGCGATGTATTCAACGATTTCCTTCTTAAGACCCGGCCAAAAGTAATGGCTTTCGACTATTGCCATAGTTTTTTGGTATCCGGGATGTCCAGCATAAGCCACATTATGCATTTCTTTCAGAATTGCTAGCTTCAAATCTCGAACATTGGGTACATACACTCTATTTTTATACAGAAGTAAGCCATCAGTTCCCAAGGTGTAACTTTCCTTGGTCAGTGGTCTCTCACACTGCTATAGCTTTTCTACTAAACCCCTATACTGCAAATCAGCATTTGCAGCTTCCAAAATGTTGTCTTTAATCTCAGTCCTATACATGCTAATGGCTGTAGCATGTAATTCGTGCACTTTTATGATGAGTGCATCTACCGCCTTATTTTCTTTCCCTTTGATATGCTTGATATCAAAGTCATATTCGCACAGAAACTCTAGCCATCTGATTTGCCTGGCATTTAAATTCAGCTGATCAAATAAATACTTCAGACCGTTATGGTCTGTTCTCAACTCGAATGTTTGGCCCATGAGGTAATGTCTCCATTTCCTCAAGGTGTGGATGATTTCTACCATCTCTAAATCATGAGTGGCATAATTCCTCTCATGCTCCTTCAACTTTTGGGACTCGTAACAAACTACAAATCCCTCTTGGTTGAGAAATCCTCCTAGTCCCTCCTTACACACATCGGTGCACACTACGTAATCCTTATTTGGATCTACAATCTTCAGGATTGGAGCATTGGTTAGTAGTTGCTTCAATCACTAGAAGTTGCTCTCACATTCTTGAGTCCACTTGAACTTCTTCTCCTTCCTTTGCAAGGAAGTGATAGAATGAGCTATCCTTGAGAATTCAGCTATAAACCTTTTATAGTAGCATGTCAGACCCATAAAAGATCTAACTTCCACCACATTCCTTGTCGCTGACCATTCTCGAAAGGCCTCAACCTTTTCAGGATCCACAACGATCCCTTCCTTTGATATAATGTGCCCCAAGTAATGAATCTGCCTTTGATAATATGAGCACTTGCTTAGTTTTGTGTACAACTAGTGTTCTCTCAACACCTGCAACACCATTCTCAGGAGTTGCTCATGTTCTTCCTCTGCCTTGGAATACACCAAGATATTTTCTAGGAAGACTATGACAAACTTGTCCAAATAATCTCTGAACACTCCATTCATTAAACACATGAAAACAGCAGGCGCGTTGGACAGCCCGAACGACACCACCGTGAACTCATAATGACCGTATGTTGTTCTAAAGGTGGTCTTGCTGATGTCCTCATCATTTATTCTCATTTGGTGATATCCTGATCGGAGATCTATTTTTGAAAATATTTTCACATCCTTCAACTGATCAAAAAGATCATCGATCCTTGGCAGAGGATACTTGTTCTTGATAATTACCTTATTAAACTATTGGAAATCAATGCACAACCTCGACGTCCCATCTTTCTTCTTCACGAATAGGACTGGGGCACCCCACGGTAACACGTTGGGGTGAATGTATCCCTTCTTTAGTAGCTCTTCGATCTGTAATTGAAACTCTTTCAGCTCTGTAATGTATCCCTTTTGGTTCTTGTGGCCAACTTCACTAGCCAAGACTTTTCATGTTTACTTTTTGTTAAATGCAAACCTTCCACCACTCTAGGATCTATATAACTATGGCTAGCCCCTGAATCAATTAAAATAACAAGTGGTCGGTTGTTGATCATACCTTCCACTTCAATCATGTGCGATTGAAATTATTCTTGTTTGTTGTCCAGGGCTGTGTAGATCCTCGACATTCTGCTGCCCATATCCTCCACTGTTTCAGCTTACTGAACAATATGGATAGTTCTCGCTTTATCTTTTCTGTGGGGGAAGTATCTGTACCTATGATTCCCTTTACAACCCCAACACTCCATAGGTGGTGGTCTTGGCATCTTCTCACTCCCTTCAACTTTCCTGGTCTCTCTAAAAGATGACAGTCCCCAAGGACTATTCCTGAAAAAGGGAGGCATGTTTCCCTTCTACTTCTGTTCTTTCTTAAACCTCTTTTGGTCATCCCAAGCCTTCCAAAAGGTAGGTTTTTCTCTTTGTTGTTCATATAAGTATTTCTCCCTTCTTATGGTTTCTTCCATGGTCTTAGGATCATCATATTAAATCTTGTCACCAATGGAAAGTGGCAGTCTACTCAGATACCTCTGAATTTTGACAGCCTCGTCTTTGATGAATGGAACATACTTCAGTAGTTCCAGAAAACTTTGTTCATACTCATCAATGTTCATGCTGCCCAACTTGAGTTCGAAGAAATCCTTCATCTTTCTGTCATAGTATCTTTTGGTTAGGTATTTCTTCTCGAAATACCTATTAAACTCCTTCCACATGACCTCTTTCTCTCTGATGTGTTGCACCTACACCAACTGATCCCACCACATGGATGCTTTTCCTTTCAGTTGGTACATTGCAATTCTTCCTTTTGCATGGGCAAAATAATTCTACAGTTGGAAGTATTTCTTCATACCCAAAAACCATGTTTCAGCATCTTCTTCCTTCTTATGTTCACCATCGAATGTAGGCGGTTTAATCTTATTGATTTCCCCTTTCAATTCATCCCTTCAAGATTTTCGGTGTTTTCTGGTAGGGGATGGGCTTGAAATACTGTGTGTCTCCTTGCCAGAATGCTTCAGGGAGAGACAGTAATGTCTGCTACCACTCCTCGATCTTCTTCTGCTCTCAGGGGTTCTGACACTTCTTGTTCTGCTTGTGTCACTCTCTTTTTCCAATTTCTTTTCCATTCTTTCCAGGCTCTTCAACATTTTTAAGTTGAATTCACCCTGTCGATCCATGATTTTCATGAGCTTTCGGCTATTAGTTCGATGAGCCTGGGCATCTTTCTGTAGTTTTTCAATGAGTTTCATCATGCATCCCTCTTTATCTATCTCTTTTCTGTGCCCAATAGAGTTTGTTCCTTTGACTCCCAATTTGACATCCTTTCCTTCTCTTTCGTCTTCTATTTTAGAGGCAATCTGCACCTCTTCCAATTCCATACTTGGCGTCATTTTTCGGCTGTCCTGACACTCGTTGAACTCTACACACACAACGTGCAGTCAACCAATTTTTTTCAGGCCCTTAAACCTTCAAGAAAATGTACAACATTAATAAGCCAACGTGAACAAGAAAAATGTTTTGACTTCACAAAGTTTTCTGAGCTCTATCTGGCTCTGCAAATTCTGGGACTTCGGAACTTGGGAATCTCGGTCCATGAATATCCAACAGTTAAATCTTCGTAACCAAAGTCACCCTTTCGCAACTCGTGATCTCGAGAGTTCGTGAGTCAAAGACCCTCGACTCATTTCCTCCAAACACCAATACCCAAGATGCGATATGGGTATGGCTCCCTCCTCGCTAGTGTCTGCTACACATGACCGTAGGCTAGGGATAAGTGATAAAACATCTTCGCCAACTCTCAACTTCATAAGTTGGAGTGTTGATCCTTCGTGCTCCTCCTTTGTGAATTCCTAAATCACTAATTACTTTATTATCCGGGCCCACAACACAACTGTTGCCCTTCACCACAATGGCATGTGGTACACTCACGAGGGTCCATGTCACCTTCGGTGATGTCTTCTGGTCCCACCACTCTTGCCTGTATTCTAAACTCATTGGCATGTGGTACACATTCATGCGCTGACATCCATTCCAGGCAAAATCCAATGGTTAGGTGCCCTCTCATATCTACGACGCAGATATTTTTGGCGTTTCAGGTTTTTCGGGCATCGGGAGTTCATGCACCCCACATCTCAAACTTCCATCTAATAAAATCCCCCCCAAAAAATGGCTTACTCCTCCACTGAATCAAACAGTCAACTCCCTTCCTACATTCTACGGTGTAGATTGTTTCGGGATTTCAGGTTTCAGGTTTTTGGAGGTGTTCACCTCCCTCACTTCCCAGCTCCTGAATTTTCAAAATCTAAAAGTTTTCATGACTAACTCGAGTGCAACTCAGCTAGATCTAACAATCGAGCCTTCCTCCCAGATCTACCACATAGATCTCCACGGTTTTTTTGGGTTTTTGGGATTTCACGTATCACGATTCCCACTCTCTTGTGCATTTCAAAAGGGATTTTAATCCCTGCGCACATTTTCCAGATCCGACAGTCATAAGGGTTCACCTTCCCTCTTGAACAGATCCTAAGGCTCCAACACTATTGGTGTGGAGTCCTCTCTCCCTGTGGCCATAGACCACACCGACTGCGGTTTCACACACCGCTATACCTCCTGAGATTACCAGGGTCTGAAATTGGTCCTCTAGACAAAATTTACCCTCACACCCTCAGTCCAAAGACCACTCAACTAGCCCATCTAAGCTCAGTTTCGAAACCTTGGCTCTGATACCAAGTTGTAGCACCACTTTTCACTCACTACTGTGTAGGTGTTACTACGCGAAATAACAAAATTCTCACTCACAATTAATCACATGATTTCAAAACAAGTTAAATGCATTCAACACAGAGTAATCATATGACTTACTGCCATAATCAACAATCAATACTATTTAACATAAATTCATATACACAACAAAATACATGATGATTATTATACACAGAGATACAAAAACATAATTAAAGCATCATCTTGTACTTATCTTTGAACAATGGTAGATTCCACCAACCAAGTACAGGCCTTCCACAAACCTCCCAGCCTTAGACCGCACTGCTCATCAGCTTAATAGTGGGTCACCCCCAAGCTGGGACTAAGCTCCACCCCAAGACAAGGAATCCTAGGCTAGGATGAGGTTATAGGGAAACAACACACATCCACAAGGATGGGATTCTCTCCTAGGAACCTCTCACTCTCACTGCCCACAGACCCCCATTCCCCACATGTCTATTCCACCCCAGGAGTATACACCTTCTCTGTCACCTGGACAGTCCTTCGGTTGCTAACCTCCCTTACCTTTGGTTACAACAGCAAGTCAGACTGGAAGTCTCCGGGCTCTGTGGCAGCTACAAGGTTCCTTCCAGGAGTTATCTCCTTCCTCTGTACACTCTCTCTCCTGTAGAGGGTGTTGCTCCACCGGTCAAAAACCCACACGTAGTCCAGCACTGCATGGCCACAATAATCAACAGGGAAAATGAACGCGGGTTTCCTACAGGCTCAACAATGTCCGAATGGCTCACGATCATGACTTTGGGATAGAGATCCCACGCACAGGCTTGATCTCAGATGGAGGATACACATGGATTCTCCAGACGAACACAGGTTTTTCAGTTCAGAATATGTACGAGGTTTTTCTACAAAGGTTGGATCTGTCATACCGCTCAGAGGCCATATGCACTCAGGCCGTCGGGTGGTATGGAGGAGAACTCCCATCACGTCTCATCTTTGCCATTTTATTTGCATGGGTCAGGGATGAAACTTGTCTCCCTAGAAACTGCATACGTTTACCCAGCACGCATCACCTTCCTCATGGTTAGGAACTTAGGATAAAACATGAAATGCTCATGCCTTTTTGGAATAATATTAAAATATTATTCCCAAGGCTGAAGCCCCCTAGGCTTAACACTTAGCCCCTTTTCCCACCTTCCAGCCCTTAATCCCTTGCCTTCTCTGTGGAATCTTATTCCCCCTTCACTCATTCATCCTGGTCGGTCTGCACCTGGTGATGTTTACAACTTTTAATTAATTTGTTCTGCGTGATTACATATACAATAGCAGGCTCCTAGCCTTCAACACTTAGGCTCCCTGGCCTAACAAACACATAAACCACCAGCTTATATAAACTTGGCTCACCAGCCTATAAAATATAATTACAATTCCTTTCAGAACATGATTTACAACAGGGCTCATGATCCAGGTGGATATCGGTGGCCACCCACCTTTTCCAAATGGCTCAAA
>CBVK0100413900.1:0-19123 GCA_900067695.1 Picea abies
CATTTCGGGGTTTCGCAAGTCAGGATTTCGCGATATGTGAAGACAGGAGGTCTCGCACTTGAGTTCCCGGGATCCAAAACTCTAAAAAGTAGAAACCTAAGGGGACCATTCTCTCGAGTACAAGGTTTCCAAACATAGACTACAAAATCCTTCAACGGGTTCTTGGGTAAATATCCCCAGGCTGGGTGACCTGACTAAAAGGCCTTCTTAAATTACTGAGCTATGAAATCTGTGATAGGGGTGAGGTAAGCTCGTATGGTTTCTAAAATGGTAGTCATTTAAAGGAACTCACTCCAGCTCTGGAAGGTGAGGGAACTTCCTGGGAGGAGGTGCCTTCGAGAAATCAAACCAGGGCATAGCATGAGTCAAATACATGGGACAAATCTCAAGGGAACGACTCATAATCTGAACTTATTCATTCTCTACATAAACCAATTATGGTCATATATGTATGACCATGCATCCATTATTTCTGGTCAAAACACTAGGCAAACACTGATATATAAAAATCATCTATGAGTGTACAAACATGAGCATGCATCCATTATATTCAATTCAAGACACGAGATATAAACACTTATAAGAAAAACACCAGGTGTGACGTGACTGCTGAGACGGGTGCTCATTTCCACCCAACCGTAGGCTCAGTGATTTCAATCAGATTTACCACTAGCCAACCCCAAACTGGACCACAATGCTTTGAGACTCGGTCTCCTAATTCTCGCTCGTCGGAAGTCGAGGATGAAGGTTACTCTCCTTCTCCTCTGCTCATGACTCGTTGTATTTTCCAGAGTTGTTCTAGTTCTCCTTCCGCGATTCCTATCGCGCGTGCTCTGTTCCCCCGTTTTCCTCCCCCCTTCCACACTTATTTCCTTGCCTTTTTCCTACAAGGTTATGTGTGGCATGAATTTCCCTGTCTGATGGTCAGGTCTGAGAGCTTCTATGGATGGGTGGTTCAGCCCCATCCCCTCATTTACTCTTGAGGAGCCTCCCCACCTACCATCCAGGTGGGTAATTCATTCAGGGGTCTAAGAGTGAGCTTTGGTTTCCGAGCATGTACAAACCAGTACGGTTTTGGTTCGGTGGATGTTAACACAGTCATTCCCAGCCCCTTCCACCACCTCTCATCATCCATCATGGTCTCTTTCAACACATCCCCCTCCCAACAATCACGCGACACATATTCATGATATAATTTTCATTCATCGACCTTTTATACAAAGGTCTGTCAAATCAAACATTTACAACTTTGAGTTTGCCATATTTTTTGGCCAATATAGTTATTTTTATAGACTGGGGGAAATAGGGTGTTACAACCCCACACTGGTGTGAACTACGTATATCTTGTGTCTTTGGTTTTCTTTGTGTTTTGTTGTTTATGTTATGAATCTGCTCAATGCTTTTATGTATGATAGATAGACATGTTGATGCTTAGTGATTTACTTGTGTTAAAGATAAATGAATGAAGTGAATGTTAGATCTAGCTCAATGCTAAGTGCTCAGGATATATGACCATTTATTGTTACTGTGTCAATCTATAATACGGTTTGTTTTGCAATGTTAAGGAAGCTAATAAACTATTGCATGCCATCTTCTAAGTGTTACTATAATACTATGCGAAGTGTTATAATCACAGATATATGTCCCAGCTTGGTTACAGACACCAACGTCCTGTAACCCCCCTGCTTCTACCTCAGGTGAGACTTCGCCTTCTTCGCAGGTGTTGCCGAAAGGGCTAGTAGTTAGGGTTTTGTTAGTACGTTGTTGAAGCGTTGAACCTTGGGTCTGCCCCTGTGCCAACATCGACCAATTCAATAATAACCCATCTAAGAGTAATTTGTGTCGTATTGAGTTCCCATACCTCTCGAGCTCTACTAGAAGAATTAATTTATGTGAGACAACATCCATATGCTCATAAAATATATCTAAACAAAATTGTGTAGTTTATAATGAGCCATTTCATTATACAATGAAAAAAAAAGGAGTAACAAATTATAAAGAAAGTTTCAATCATAAATAGAGAAAATTTTGAAAAACACATGGACTTAGGGTGTCCCTCACAAGACACATGAAGAAAATTCTCAACCAAAGCACTAATAACCCATCCAAGTATAAGTGGTGTCTTATTTTTCCCATGCCTCTCTTGCTCTACATGAAGAATTCCTTTATGTGAGGCATCATTCATATGCCCTTAAAAGGTATCACAACATTAGGGTGTCCCTAGCAAGGCACATGTGGAAAATGCTTAATCAGAATAATAATAACCCACCCTAGAGTGATTTTGTGTGTCATCTACAAGGCACGCATGGAAAATGTTCAACTAGACCAAGTATAACAAGTGCAAGAGTAAGCATTGTTTTATTAGTTTCCCCTACCTCCTCTGATTTTCTACTTTACTTGACGAATAAATTTATGAGACACAAGATCCATATGCCTTTAAAATATACCATGCCATTATGCAACCTATACAAAGCCATTTCATCATACAATAAATGGAAAACAGAGTAACAACAGAGAAATTTTCAAGAAGAAATAGAGAAAAATTTGAAAAACCCAGGTCATCGATGTCATTTTTTTCCAAGGACAACCTTATTGAATCCTCTCCTCTTCCTTGGAATATCATGTTGGAAGGTGGTTCAACCAATAGCCACAATAGTAGTTGGTAACCAAGTGGGTCTCAACTGGACTAGAACTTCAATCACTTAAAATTAGAGACCTCGCAATGAACTCCTCCTTCAAAGAATGCATTCAAATTGATTGAGTTAATGCACTAGGTTATATCATCAATGTTGATGATGATTAACATCCACTAAGACTGAATTGATCTAATATTTTTTAATAAAAATTCACATAAAATATTTTTAAAATAAATCTTACATATACACTTAAAAAAAAACCTTATTATTAATATAATATAAAATCATAAACCTTACACCTAAATTAATTCAATAGGTATTCTATCCGGTCATTCAATTCAATTGGCACAGACTCCCTTCCGTTCCCTGCAACCAAACCCCCTTTCACATAAATATGCTTGTCTAACCCGAATTCTTTTTATACCCTTGCCCTTCAGAAATCTTATACTAGTTGTAGTATAGTGTTGAGTATTATTGCCTGTCACGCAAACGATACGGGTTCGATCTCCTGTAACGGCGGACAAGATTATACTTTAACGCAAGAATAAGAACATGACGAATAACCACTATAGACATCAAGGTATTAACATCAATGTTGGAAGTAAATCGTATACTTGTTCATAGATTGAATAACTTTGGAGAGCGGAAAACTTTGTTATATAAAAAATGGTGAATTTAGTCAGCATTGTTGAAAGCACAACTTGTCATGATATAATCATAACAATTATTAGAGAGTAATAAATAGCTCTTGGAATAATTATTGAATTGATAAGTTTAACAAGCACAATAATAACATTAACAATGAGTGGAGTATATATAAATAGAGTATATTTAAAAATATATACATATTGTGTTTAGGTGATATTACAGTAAGGGTCATAGGGAACTTATGGTTTACATAGGGATCTTCTCTAATATTTGAAATATTTGAAATCCTCACTGCAACCTCTCAATGCTTATTGAACTTATACAAAGACACATTCCCTTGATAGTGTTTACATGTAGTGGCTTCTTAAACAGTGAGGACAAATCTACTTGGTTTTAGCTTACAATATAATCCTCACTAGACCTCAACATAACTTGTAGTCTCATGCTTTCTACACAATCACACTATTATCAATCCAAAAGTACGCTTTACCTAATTGTAGCATCCAATCTACAACTCATAATTGGGTCACCCCCATAGTTACACCATTCAGGGTTATATCCCTCAATTTGTGTACATGATTTATAATGGTAATTTTAAATTCCAATCAAGAATTCATTCTTAATGCCACCACGTGTTTTACTTTCATGGTTTTATAAATAGAAAGAGAGGATAATAAATCAATGAAAACAACATGACAATGCTATGTTTGAATAAATAATTTCAATTGTACTAGAAAACTACCAAATCCATACTTCATAGACATTTCATGGTAACGACACATCTTATTAGATGCAAACATCATTTCACAATTAAACTTGATTGCATACAAAATTTCAAGCAGAATTTAGAGATACTTATCTGAAGATAAGTTTCCAATCAACTTGACTGAGGGTGAGCGATTTTCAACCCAATCATAGGTACAATTGCATGTATTATTTCTATAGCCATCCACCCCTTAGCTAGACCATGATACCACCAAGGTGAATTTGGAAAACTATCGGTAGTTATGAGCACTTATGAATCTCTCATAAGGTGGATTTAAACAACAATGTCTTCTCTCGTTGGCTTGCATAGCACATGAGTGAGCCCCTTCATGTTGGTTGTGGAGCTTGATTATCTTCTTGATTTAGAAGTCTTTTTTCTAGTCATGTTTATACCCCATGAAGACTTTACACCCTGAAATAATGTACACTCCTCCACGCGGGGGAGTGCAGAGAGGGGTTAACCCCTCTGCGGGGTCCATCACATCAACTAGGGGGTCTGGGGAAAGTGGGCCCCCGGTGGGGGTTTGGGGGAAAGCATTCCCTAATGGGGTTTCATGGAGAAGCCCCCGAAGGAAAAAATTCCTTGTAAATGTATATTGTAATTTCATAGTAAATACAAACTCTTCATTATAAGGTCGCAGATCTAATGGTAGAAGTTATGTTAGAGTTTTTTTCCCTAGAAGGAAACCCTCTTTTGTAAGGGAAATGTATTGTGGCTATGTATCATTGTGAATATTGTATTCTGAGAGAGGAGATCATGAGAGAAAGAAAAGGAAGTTACAACAGGTGTGTTGTAGGTTGTATCCCTTCATTTGTTGGATAATAATAAAGGAAGGACCTGGCAATTTCTTTGGTGGACGTAGCTCACACTGGGTGAACCACGTATATCTATGTCTCTATTATATTATGTATTTTTTGTATTTTATTTCCACATTTGTTTTATTTTATTGCTCCAGGATCCTATTTTTCTAACACTTCACTACTATGTATTTTCCCCAGTGGATCTACTCTCTCATTCTCATCACGCACGCCCAACAATTCTCCAAATCACAACCTATAGGCTGAGTGAATTCAAAGAACCCCCCCATGATTGCACGATCTCGATCCAAGGTTATAGGACTCATTCTCCCTGTCCATTGTTCTTCTCGCACACCATAATTTTGTCTCAGCATGCAACGAGCGTTCTTGTTCATGCACACAACCTCCTTTGTTTCTCTTTCATCCACACATGTGTGGTTCCCCTCTCTCTCCATGTAACTCACCTTTCAAGTTAGGGTATGATTTCTAAGACAAGGTGAAGTTTCTAGAGATGATTTGACCATAGATCCTTCAGGTACTCAGACTATGCCTCATAATTGTGGAAGGTGTTCCTTCCACCAACTGCATTCAATGATTGGCTTGTCAAGTCATCAAGGGTAAATGAAGGATAATTTTCACAATAAAATTTAGCATCATAAAATTATTTTGCAAGGGTGGCTAGGGATCCTTAGGCATATTGACCCCCTTCTTGGCCCCCTCATTATTCCCCACTCATGGAATTATGGTCCCTATAGGCTCTCGTGTTTGAGTTAGTTGTTGTCATTTTTCTTATTAGATGAAAGATATAATATTTACAACATTTACATGTCCAGATCATCACAGAATCGTAATTAATTATATGTCTCAGAAGTAAAATAGTAATTATCATAATTAATTACGCATTTAATCAAGGGAACAAATTTGTTATGTTATACATGTGAAAAAACTAAGAGAGCGCAATTCACTTTTTACAATGAAAACTTGATCCATTACAAGCTTAGTAATATTAACAAAAATATCAATCACTTTGTAGGTGTTGAAATTAGATGGGCATTTCCATCCATGACTCTCTTATTGCAACTATCAAGGTTGAAAGTGGGCATTCAATGAATAATTAAATCTAGCTTCAAAATTTAACATGATTTTCGGTCAAATATTGTGAGGGAGCCCCTGAAAACCCCAACCACTATTCAATCATCTCAATCGAAAACCCATCTCGTATCAAGTAGTTCACCTAGGAGCCATAAGGGACAATGGATTAAAGGTCATTTGACCATTGAGAACATCCACTAACTCTAGCAAAGGAGAAAGTGATTGTGATGATGATGTTCAAAATCTTCATATAAATACTGATCTTCATGTGTTCTTGACCATACAAACTTCTAAAAAAACAAAACCAAAAGTTAAACCAAAAACTTTCTTTATGTTTCATGGCACATATGTGTAGTGTAAGATAAATGTCACTAGAAAAATTATAATCTTTGTGGAAAAGTTGTGCCTAAATTCAACATAAAAATCAACCTTTGTCATATTTCTACAGTTCTACTATGGTCCAAGTTCCATCCATTCCATTTTGAATGCATTTCGAGTGCTAGTGAATTGACATGCTATAGGAGGGAGAATACAAGGTATCTACCATAATTAGTTTGTTAGTCCAAGCAACTTGAGTGGGCATAATGGTGAAGAACATGTGTTTCCTTCTAGGAGGTCACAGGTTCAAATCTAGAGGGGTATAGGGTATGTACACATTTATAGACTTTAACAGTCAAGATTGCATGGAGGGGGTCCCTTGTCCTATAAACAAGGGGGTCTCATACACTAATCTAGTATCTAGCTTGGTTGTAAACTTAAAATTAAATTGTTCTTGTTGTTATTATTATTTCTTATAACAAAATAGTGGAGTGTAAGAAATGCACTTCCCCCCACCCATAACCTATGCCTCTTGTTGCTATTGTTTCCACCACTACCTCAGCTTCTCTCCTCCTATCCCTTAGTGGATTATGTTAAAATCTTGGTTTGGTATTTTGAATCTAGATGTTAGTATTTATCTCCATATTTATTTAGCATGGTATTTAACATATGTAATATAAACATTGAATGATATATCTACTTGCAAATAAATCCAAAGAAGAAAAAATATATTGTTTTAAAAATATTGCAATGATAGTATCAAGCATCCTTCTGATCAATGGTGGGATCTTTCTATGAAACCATGCATAGTTGGAGAAGTAGCTCAGAAAATGGAATGAATGCAATTAGAGGATAACAACATGAACTCTTCACACACTATTTATATACATTATTTCTTGTTATCACACAAACTTGTCAGAGTCCTGTGAGTTTGTGGTTTCTACCTAAGTATGTGTTTTTCCCTGTCTCTCTCCTTTCGTAGACCAATTCTTAAGTTTTTTCCCTTTCGGCATGTAAAATCGTTTTCGTTTGCCCCGCTCTGTGTTTAAAGTGCCCCGGTCTCCCTATTTTCCCATCCCCTATCTATTCGTCCAAGTCTTTGTTTACACAGGCCGGAGTCGTGGACTCAAAATGCGACACTCAGAGCGGTCCGTTCTAGACTTGAATCAAGCTAAAGGCAGGTTCAACTTTCAACAACGGGAATTCCATGTGGAGTTTAGATTAGCGGCTCACGAGCGTTCAGAATATTAAAAGTTATGTGAAGTATAGCACCGAAGTAAAAGGCCCGAAGAGAGCATGAGTTGTTGATCTTTAAAGGGATAGGTGGCAATTAATCCAAGTGTTCGAGGAAATAAGCTTCAAGAGTTTCGAAGTGAGAAGTGTGTGGAATTGTTGAAGTGTCGAAGTCCCAAACTCCCGAAGTGTCGAAGTCACCGAAGTTTCGAAGTCCCAAAGTGTCGAAGTCGATGAAGTGTTGAAGTTGCCAAAGTGTCGAAGTCCCGAAGTGTCGAAGTCTCAAAGAGCCAAAGTGTTTCTCAACCGTCTAATCCAGGAGGACACACGTCAATTTATTGCCAGCTTCGGGTGAAAAGAAGTTGAAAGAAGAAGTTTGAGTTTTGACTTTCCCAGAGTGTGGAGGTCTGAAGTAATTCTTTGTCGTTTGATTCAAGAGTACGCGTCGTCAGATCCATAGCTCAGGGTAAAAACCGTTGAAGGCAAAGGTTTGAGTTTTGATTTTTCCGAAATCTGAAGCCTGAATCACGAAGAAGATCTCGGTCGTCGATTTGAAAAGAGAAAATCTGATCCATCAATCTAAAAGGCACCAGAGTTGGGTCGTTGATCAGAAATCCTCATCTCAAATCACAAGATAAATGGTCATGCTCCATTGCAGGGTCGAAAGGTACGCACGTTTTTTAATTTTCAAGGGCGGACCACAATCGAAACAATGATTTTTAGAAAGGGAGGTGTGGCGATTCATGGAGAATTGCAGGGACAAAAGTGGTTTTCTTTCAAACCACCCTTGGTTGCGCCCAAAATCATGCAATTGCATAGGGTCATGGCCCTAGGTCACATTGAAGAAGGAGCGATGGAGAGGATTTGTGCCCAAGGCCAAAAGCACCTGTATTTGTCACAGAAGAAGATCTGCAAGGCCTCGAGGTGCTAGGATTGACTCAAAAAAGTCGTGGGCACCACCTAGAACATTCATTGATGTCAGGCCTCGTCCTGATCCCAATGAAGGTAGTTACTAGAAATGAGGGCGACAGTTGAGACCTCGTCTCACCCCATAAATGGAAAGAATACTAAGAGTTTCTGTGGGGGGAGATTGTCAATCCGAAGTTTCCCGAGGGATGAATTTTCCTACAAAGAACATAACTAAGTCAAGCTCACATCTGACATAAGAAGGCATGTACATGCTGATAGATTAGGTGTCGACTGGAAACTTTGAATGCGGGTGTCAGATCACATTCCTTATGGTTGAAATGTTTCTAGTATATATATGCAGTTTTGATATTTTGTTAAGGTCGAATGGTTGAGCTAGGCTCCCTGCTATTGTAATATTTTGATGAAGAACATTGGTTCTTTGGTTTTTTCTTGATTTGAGACTTCTTGATTAATATAAGTCAGCTTTCTTGCTCCATATTATTTGCCTCTGATACTGAGAGAGTTCATGATTAACTAATTCACATGGATTGTTTTGACTGTATTATGATGAATGTTTGATTATAGTGTTGATATGATTTATTTCAGTTTCCTTGAAATTTGAATCCAAGAGGATCTTGTGTTTAAGTTTTTTCTTCCTTAGGCTGTAGGAAGGCCTAATTTTCACGGCATACCTCTACACTTTTCTCACCAAAGTCTTCCTCCTACTCACCTTTACTCCAACTTATTAATTGAAGTTGATCCAAGACCTCAATTTCTTGCGCATACCAGTCCATATTTCTGAGTTAGAACGTTATTTTCATTGAGTCTTCTCCATTTGGCCTCTTAAAACTCATTTACATTTACTATATAAACTGATGGGTACTCAGCTTACACTCTATGCAATCTGAGGGTGACTTATAGTGCTAACATTTCTGGCATCGTTGTCGGGGAATGAATTGAAGACATTTCCCTGGCATAAAACAACAAAGAGATTCTAATTGTGAAGGTGCATGAGAGATCAGAACCATTAAAGATTGCGCTTGCAACTAGCAACTCCACTATTTCAATTGTGGTTTCCCCTAGCACACCCGAAGCTGACCTAGAGAATTTTTCTTAAGAAGGCTTTTAGCATCCACTTTCTCAGCATGAGAGTTCCCTGAAAGATTGACAACGATCAGATCTGGTCTTTAATGGTGAACAAAGACCAGACACATTTAGACTGCATATCATTCACCTAGTGACCCCATGATTAAAGGATCCATTGGCAGCTCCACTGTTTTGAAATGGAAAGAATCTTGGCTCGGAGGTTTTCTCCTTTTAATTTCTCCTCTGCTCTTGGTTTTCCAAATGTTTTTCCTACTATGGATGAATGGGGTGATTTTTTGCCCATATTTAGAGAGCTTAAAGAGGACAAACCTGCAGAGCATCTCCGTGAGTTTCATGAACTCATGCATCAATGGGAGATACATCATGAGGATGTATTATTAAATATGTTCATGTTCTCCTTAGCTGGAGATGCTCATGAATGGTATCACTCCTTGCCCCCCGCTAGCATCTCCTCCCTGGGCAATTTTCATGTAGATTTCAATAGGCACTGTCAAAAGTTTTATTCTTCTAAGTTAATTTGTCATAATTGTTGTGAAGAACATAAATAATATGTTCAAGGTGTGACTATTCAAAATGAAAGTTGTGAGGATGAAAGCTCTGAGGATTGAATCTATGAGGATGAAGGCTACGAGGAGGAAGAAGATGCCTTGGCTAAGTTGATGTGGCTGGTGAGATCACTTTCTGCAAGGATAGACAAATTGAAGGCAGATCGTGTTCGTTTCTCTTTCAAAGAAAGTGCATAGGATTTTCCAGTCCTAGGAGAAGATGTTCTTGGCAACCCTACTCATGATGGTGAGGTTGAGGATTGCATAGCCATAGAGGAATCATATTCTCCCCCCGATGCACCTATTGTCTCAAATTTAAATGAAGATATATTTGTGTATTCAGATGAAAAGAAGCAGATCCCTGCCTCATATTTTGATGACTCGGGGATCAACTAGCCTATGTATAACAACCATGAATCAGATTCTGAGTTGAATATGAAGGATTTCCAAGAGCATGCAACAAATCCAAAGGTGCAGATTATATCCTACCCAGAGCCTATAAGTGAGCAACCATCACTTGGGATCAATCATCCTGGATCAACCATTCGCTTACCTACACTTACCAGAGACATCCAACCATGTGTGAGCAGCTGCAAGACAGAGCATGTTTTTTGTCACCAACCCATTGGGTTTCATCACTTGTTTTATGAGCCTGTAAGGGAGTACATGGAGTTACATTTCCTTCATGCTTTGGAGCCGCCTAGCTTTATCATGAATTCAAAACTAGGAGGAAGGATGAAAGATATGATCCATCTGTTGTCACGGTTTCATTATCCATTGTTAATCACTGACAGAGTAAATGGTATTCCAAATAGGAAGTTACTTAAATGGCTATGGTGGAAGTTCGCTTTCACCTAGCACTGTGTACAAAATCATTAGTCTAGGGATGTACATAAATAATCTCCTTCTGGAGCCCATGTATTTGCTTTCGTTTAGAGTTTTTATTGGCATGTAATCCTCAGCAGGAAATGTTTTGAGCTCAACTCCATAACCAACAACTAAGGCACTAGAACTACTTGTTCTTGGCAGCTCACAGGGAGCATGTCATCCCCTGTGGAGCCAAATGTTATCACACAAACTTGTCAGAGTCCTCTGGGTTTGTGGTTTCTACCTAAGTCTATGTTTTGCATCGTCTCTCTCGTTTCGTAGACCGATTCTTCAATTTTTCCCCCTTTGGCTTGTGAAATTGTTTTCATTTTCCCCCCTCTGTGTTTAAAGTCCCTTGGTCTCCCTGTTTTCCCAACCCCTATCCAATTGTCCAAGTCTTTGTTTACATAGGCCACAGTCGCAGGCTCAAAACACGACACTCAGAGTGGTCCGTTCTGGACTCAAATCAAGCTAAAGGTAGGTTTAGATTTCAACGATGGGAATTCCATGTGGATTTCAGATTAGCGGCTCATAGGGGTTTGGAATCTTAAAAGTTGCATGAAGTATAGCACCGGAGTAAAAGGCCCGAAGAGAGCATGAGTTTTTAATATTTAAAGGGACAAGTGGCAGTTGATCCAAGTGTTCAGGGAAATAAGCTTCGTGAGTTTCGAAGTGAGAAGTCTGTGGAATTGTTGAAGTGTCGAAGTCCTGAAGTCCCGAAGTGCCAGAGTCACTGAAGTGTTGAAGTTGCCGAAGTGTCGAAGTCGTCGAAGTATGGAAGTCGTCGAAGTGTCGAAATCTTGAAGTCCCGAAGTGTTTCTCAGACGTTCGATCTAGGAGGACACGCGTCTATTTATTGCTAGCTCTGGGTGAAAAGAAGTTGAAAGAAGAAGTTTTAGTTTTGACTTTATTAGAGTCCAGAGGTCCTAGTTTTGACTTTCGTGCCTAACATAAGAAGGCCTGCACAGGCTGACAGAGTAGGTGCCGATTGGAAAATTTGAATGTGTGGGTTTGATCGCATTCCTGGTGGTTGCAATGTTTCTATTATATATAGGCAGTTTTGATATTTTGTTAAGGTCGAATGGTTGAGCTAGGCTCCCTACTATTGTAATATTTTGATGAAGAACATTGGTTCTTTGGTTATGTATTGATTTGAGACTTCTTGATTAATCTAAGTTAGCTTTCTTACTCCATATTTTTTGCCTCTGATACTGAGAGAGTTCATGATTGACTGATTCACATGGATTGTTGTGACTATATTATGATGAATGTTTGATTATAATGTTGTTATGATTTCTTTCAGTTTCCTTTAAATTTGAATCCAAGAGGATCTTGTGTTTAATTTTTTCTTCCTTAGGCTGCTGGAAGGCCTGATGTTCACCTCTACACTTTTCTCACCAAAGTCTTCCTCCTACTTACCTTTACTCCAACTTACTGACTGAAGTTGATCCAAGACCTCAATATCTTGCGTATACCAGTCCAGATTTCTGAGTTAGAACATTATTTTCATTGAGTCTTCTTCATTTGGCTTCTTAAAACTCATTTACATTTACTGTATAAAATGATGGGCACTGGGCTTACATTCTATACAATTTGAGGGTGACTTCTAGTGCTAACATTTCTAGAGATGTTGTCGTGGAATGAATTGAAGACATTTCCCTGGGATAGAATGACAAAGAGATTTTGATTATGAAGGTGCATTAGAGATCAAAACCATTGAATATTGCGCTTGCACCTGACGACTCCACTATTTCAGTTGTGGTTGCCCCTAGCACACCCGAAGCTGACCCAGAGAATTTTTCTTGAGAAGGCTTTTAGCGTCAAAGTCCCAAAGTCCTGAAGTGGTGAAGTCATTGAAGTGCCGAAGTCCCAAAGTGTTGATGTCGTCGAAGTGTCGAAGTCTCGAAGTGTCGAAGTCGCCGAAGTGCCGAAGTCTCAAAGTGCCGAAGTTTTTCTCTGTCGTCTGATCCAGGAGGACACACGTCAATTTATCGCCATCTTCGGGTGAAAAGAAGTTGAAAGAAGAAGTTTCAGTTTTGACTTTCCCACAGTCCGAAGGTACAAAGTAATTCTCGGTCGTTCGATTCAAGAGCACGCATCGTCATATCCATAACTTCAGGTAAAAGTAGTTGAAGGCAAAGGTTTGAGTTTTGATTTTCCCGAAGTCCGAAGCCCGAATCATGAAGCAGATCTCGACCGTCGATTTGAAAAGAGAAAATCTGATCCATCAATCTAAAAGGTGCAAGAGTTGGGTCATTGATTAGAAAGCATCATCTCAGATCACAAGATCAATGGTCACGCTCCATTGCGGGTTCAGAAGGTGCGCAAGTTTTTAAATTTTCAAGGGCAGGCTGCAATCAGAACCATGTTTTTTAGAAAGGGAGGCATGGGGATTCATGGTGAATTACGGGGACAAAAGCGGTTTTCTTTCAAACCACCCTTGGTCACACCCGAAATCGCACAATTGCGTAGAGTCATGGCCCTAGGTCACATTGAAGAAGGAGCGATGGAGAGGATATGTGCCCAAGGCCAAAAACACCTATATTGGTCATAGAAGAAGACCTGCATGGCCTCGAGGCGCCGAGTTTGACTCGAAAAAGACATGGGCACCGCCTGGAAAATTCATGGATGTCAAGCCTCGTCTCGATCCCGATGAAGGTAGTTAATGGAAATGGGGGCGACAGTTGAGACCTTGTCTAACCCCATAAATGGAAAGCATACTGAGAGTTTCCATGAGGGGAGATTGTCAATCCGAAGTTTCCCGAGGTACCAATTTTCCTACAAAGCACATAACTAAGTCAAGCTCGCGTCTGACATAAGAACGCTTGCACAGGCTGACAGAGTAGGTGCCGACTGGAAACTTTGAATGCGGGGGTCCGATCGCATTCCCAGTGGTTGCAACATTTCTAGTATATATAGGCAGTTTTTGAAATTTTTTTAAGGTCGAATGGTTGATCTAGGATCCCTGCTATTGTAATATTTTGATGAAGAACACTAGTTCGTTGGTTATGTCTTGATTTGAGACTTCTTGATTAATCTAAGTCAAATTTCTTACTCCATCTTATTTTCCTCTGATACCGAGAGAGTTCATGATTGACTGATTCAAATGGATTGTTGTGACTATATTATGATGAATGTTTGATTATAATGTTGTTATGATTTCTTTTAGTTTCCTTGAAATTTGAATCCAAGAGGATCTTGTGTTTAAGTTTTTCTTCCTTAGGCTATTGGAAGGCCTGGTGTTCACGACAGACTTCTACACTTTTCTCACCAAAGTGTTCCTCCTACTCACCTTTACTCCAACTTATTGACTGAAGTTGATCCAAGACCTTAATAGCTTGCACATACCAATCCAGATTTCTAAGTTAGAACACTATTTTCATTGAGTCTTCTCCATTTGGCCTCTTAAAACTCATTTACATTTACTGTATAAACTGATGGGTATTGGGCTTACCTTCTATGCAATCTGAGGGTGACTTCTAGTTCTAACGGTTCCCTCAACCATAAGCAATACCCACTCAAAAGAGTTAGGGCACTAATTCCCTCAACCTCCTTACTCCTATTCCCCGAAAATTTCTTCACCTGTCTCTATTTATATACCTTTTGCAAACGCCAAATTGTATTGTGTATGACTATTTACAAAAAAATGCAATAGTTAAGTTTCTATGGAGTACAAACAAAAGTTGTGACCTTTTTCATTTTGCAGTGAATGTCAACCAACAACCACAAGTCAATGACCAATGTGGATCATTAGTCCCTTGACAATTTTTTCCTCATTCTTCTAGGGAAAATCACATATGATTATGTGAGGAAATAGTATGCATGCTTCTTTTGAACTTGAGGATTTCCATCCACTGCTTGGCAATGCTTATGGCAGAAGTGATGTATCATTAGAAAGGTGTCCCACTCGACAGATAACATTTTTTTATAATAAAATGTAAAATGATTACTAAAGAGAAAGGGGAAGAAAAGATCTAGAGAAATGGTTTCAAAATGATATTAAAGTAAACTCATGTAATTTTTCAAGTCCAAAGGAATACTATTAAATCATAACACATGTAATTTTCAAGTTCAAAGGACCAATTGAATAGTTGGATATGCCAATGAGTGTCGATCAAATCACATATGTGTATGAATAGTGTCTTGTTTGATTTTTAGGCATTGTGGCCTATTGATCTCATCCAACCCAATTGTTTTTCAGCATTTCATTGAGTTGTAACAACAACCCATGAAAATGTCTCATGATGTAATGATCACTCTCAATTCCCTCCTAATGATGGAAAATGTTAAATGGATCCTTTTTTGGTTATTTATAGACCATAAAAAAATGTCTCTTGTCTTGGAGCAATACAACCATCTTGATTCACTTTAACATTCCCTTTCCCCTGCTTCAAGGGTATGCTAGTTTATCATTCCATGTGGTCATTGGTTCTTGATGTGAGCGACGATTGTTGGCGAGAGGATATGAGATGGAAAGTAAAAGGAAGTGCCACCACATAGTTTTACACAGTATTTTCACCAATCAAAATCAGCATGGGTGTTTATTACAACCAATGATGCATCCTCTAGAGTATGTCAATGTTGTCTCTCTTTCTGGGAGATGTAATGCATGCAAGGGATTTGTGGAGAGGCTTTAGTTGTAAGAGAAATATTCATCATTTGCATCACATTCTCTTTTGTTGTTTCTAATAGTAATATTCGATGGATTGGATCAATGTTCCCTTTTTTTTTGTTATCATTTTTAAGATTTAAGGAGCTTCTCTTTCGTAGAGTAGGAAGTCTAAAACCATGACTCTGATAATATGAGATTGTTCTAATTAGTGTTATTTTCCTTAATTTGTCTTGTATCATGTAACACAATTGTTCATGATAGGTTTTTAATGACACACGCAATTGAGGGAAAGCCAAACTATTGATGTTTATATAGAAAATATTATTGTTTTCCACTTCAACTTGGATCTCAAATAGAAGACATACATAAAGTTGGGAATTACATTGGATTTGCATAGATATTACATGTGTATAGGATAAGGTTTAATTAGCCTTTAAGTTTTCTTTCGAAAATGGGGTTATTCTATCCAAATTATAACTATATTCTTCAAATGAGTGATATATTTGGTTATTGCATGCGATAGTTGCATTGCTAGGAGTGAGATGCATTATACAAGGCATATGTGTAATTTTTTTTTATTTTATTTTTTTAATTTGACACGATACATAGCATAAGTCAACCCAATATTTAAAAAAAAATAACAAATCAATCTAGATGAGATGTGCAACATTCATGCTTGTAAATCAAAATATATTAAAAAAATACGATGTAAAAAATATGTATTGAACATTAATACACACATAATAGGTAGATTTATCTTAACTTGGGATCTTTTAAGCACCAAGTGATGTTTGTTTTAAATTATTTTTTATTCTTCTCAATACTTAATTGATCTAAGTTAAAATGAATCTACAGTGGTATATCTAAAATAAGAACAAATAATTAAGTTTAATGTATTTAATTAAAATGGTTCATCACATATAAATTAAATTATTTAATTACATTAGATAATTAACCAATAATTAAATCAAACATAGAGTAAATCCCATTTCATCCACAGTCTCTTCTTCATTCTTTAACCTCTATACCTTTGTTCTCTCTTAAAAAAACATGTTTACATAACTAGAAGCTTTTTCCAAATATTTCCCATTCCATTCATACACATGGAATCAAAGGAGGTTTTTGTTCAACCACAAGACTTAACTCATCCATTATTCAATTTCTCAATGCTTCAGTGCACACACATGCATGTTGTAAAATCCATCTTGGCACTTCATAGTGTATTATGACCATCCCCGCTAACCAAAAATTGTTGGTGTAATTATTCTCTCGTACATTGTGAAGTGGTTCTCAATTAGTGATTGAATTGTACTAGCACAGCCTTAAATTCGTGGTTGGTGAAAGGTTTCTGCTGCTAAAATAATGAATCCCAGCTTAGTGAAAGCTTGCACGGAGTGTATAAGGCGATTGTGTTACTGTCGTCCCGGTGTATTTAGAGTCGAGGTCTGGTACTTGATAAGTCTTCAATAGTCTTCGCAGCGTTTTCAATAGTTGATCTCTTCAGCTTAATGCTTCTTAAGTCTTCTGGGGAAATGGAGTCGCGGTTAGATTTGAGCCATTCGAAAAAAACCATCCCACACATCAGATCCATCCAGCAAATCCAAGTTCTGTAGCTCCTCCAAAACATCAATTTTCTCGGAATGATCAGGATCCGAATACAGGGTTATGGTTAGTGTTTTGTAGTGCAGTGGGGACTGATCTGTGTATTTGATATATAAAGCATAAATAAACAATGATGAAAAGGTTATGGGGACTGACCTGTAAACATAATCCAGCGCTGATTTTATCTCGTTTTTGAAATGTCTATCGATTCCCAACCGTTCAACGTTATCGACCATCCAAAGACGTTGAAGGAGGTCATTGAGGGGATTGATTAATTCTCCATCCCTCCACTGACATTGAATTGAACATATCTTTTACTTCCCCAATAAGTCTATCAGCACGTTCACTGTAAGAAGGTGCCTGAGATACATTAGAGGAGAAAATTACTCCATTAATTGATTCTGAACGAAATATGCAGAAGAATAAATTCAAATGAAGCTAGTTAACCACCCCATAAGACGTTGAGAGAGAGTTGATGAAATTATAGTCCCAAAGGTTGCAATGATAATCACCTATGCGCCTTTGTACACCGTCATCATTAGATACGGAGATGGGAGCTCATGCTTATGGAAGGTATTATGTATTTCCCTTGCCTGCACATTCCAGGATTTGGGATTGCCCTGTGAATAGCCTTCACCTCATGAGTAGAACTAAACAACGATCTGCGCAGGCACAATTTGGAAACTAACGGTACGACAGAAACAAGAGCCATTTATGTTGGCTTATATGATAAGATAGCTTTTGACCTACAGAGATACCTCAAGGTAACGAACTAAAATTTATGCCGTAGAACCCTACTGCTACAGAGATACCTCAAAGTTTTGTGGTAGAACCCTCCTGCCATTGAGTATATATAGGCCTTCTTTCACCCGATAATGTCCTGTCTCATTAATATTAATTACCACTGCGCTACAAAACAGTAACCCTAGATACCTCATTAATATTAATAACCACTGCACTACAAAACACTAACCCTAAATACCCCGGCATTACTATTATCGACATTGTTGTGTTCATGATGATTTCATTTGTTTCAGCGATCTGAGCACAACTCGTATCCATGTCTACTCTTCCTGCATCAAAGGAACTCGGTTATCAGGCTACAATCACAATTTAGTAGCAAATCAAAAATTGTAAGGACTGCGCGTCTGTAATCTGTGATGGGGATGAAACGCTCCAAGCTCATGCAGAAAACGAAACGCACTGACAGCAAATTCAAACGTGGTAATCTCAAAGAGCTCATGCAAAAAAATGAAACACACTGAAAACTAATTCAAACGTGGTAATCTCAAAGGTTAATCATTTAAATTTGGAAATTATATGGTTTTACAGTAATTTCTTAATATGATTAGGTAAATGTTAAAAAATAAACAGGTTAACTGATGCATTCAAAAATACAAGGAAGTTATGACTAGCACAGCCTCTAAGTCGGGGCTGGTGAACGCCGAAAGGCTTACGGCTATTAAACTTCCCATGTAGTTAAAAAAATTCTAATAAACACAGTAAAAACGCCAGGCACACGAAAATTCATGGCGCAGTGTTTGCAACAAATGATGTACTAAATGATGTGTAGCCACCCTATTGTTGATCAACATCGATAGGTGATTACCAGCGAATGAGTGGAGGGGCGTTTGGTCATGGCCCGGAAGGTGGAGCGCGGAAGGCATTCACGCATGTACAAGTGGAAGGCTGTTAAATATGCAAGTATGCACTAATAAAAAATGCTAATTTGGTTGGTTTCATAAAATGAAAGGACGGCTTGCAAAAAGAACGTGGCTAGTGAAGGCCAAAGGTTTAGGTTGGCCTAGAAAATGAAACTCTAATCACTCATACGTGGCAATCAGATAGCCACCATAGTAAATTTTAAATATGATTAAAAAACATGTAAACTGATGTCTTTATAATAGTGAGGAAGTTAGTGGTTGAAATCACAACCATTGACTGATGTCTTTATAATAGTGAGGAAGTTAATGGTTGAAATCACAACCATT
>CBVK0100413901.1:0-19123 GCA_900067695.1 Picea abies
ATCCCATCGATACAATCATTGCAAGGCAGATCTGGATCCTACACTAATTCTGATCTTCTTTCTAAATCAGCATAGGGTATCCGATTCTCATGCAACCGAATGCTAATACAGGGCTGAACAAGGCATCGCTGTTACGACTGGTGTAACGGCTTCTTTACATAGCTGCTGATGTTGTTTCAGCATCGCAATTCACGGGCTATTTCAGCCACGTGAATTGCGCCCCTTGACTGTGTCGGCCTTGACTGCTGACTGTCAGGGTTCGTGTTTCAGCATCGTAGCGGTCTCCACTGTGTCTCAGCATCTGTATTTCTGTGTGACAGCTTCTGTGTTTCAGCATCATCCTCGAACCATGTAGCTGCTTCGTGTTTCGGCATATGCATCCTCGGACTGTGTAGCAGCTCCGTGTTTTAGCATGTGCGTCCTTGGGTTTGTGTAGAAGCTTCTGTGTTTCAGCATGGACTTTGTAACAGCTTCCGTGTTTCGGCATCGGACTTGAATGCTGTTCTGCAAATATGGATACTTATGCACTTCTAATCAATGGTTAAGTACTAGAGTGATGTAAAATATCATGCAAAACAAATTAAACATATAGTAATGAGAAAGGACGTTGTGTACCTTGGAATGATCAGGTGGAATGATAGTATCAGTCTAAATATAAGTGATGAAGGGTATAACAATGGCAAAAAGTATGGGCAAAAAGGGTACAATATGTGGACCTAACATCGAGCAATGCTCTGTTACAATAATCTCCAAGCTAGGGTTTTCATACCCTCGACCCTTATTTATACTAAATATGTCTATCTAGAGAAGCATCTAGAGGAAGATCCTTATAGAAGCAAAAGCTTCTATTAGGTCTTCTTACATCCGCTTTATTCTATTTTATTGAAAGGCCTTATTAATATTGACCTTTGTTACATCCAAATATATTTCTCTACCTATGTGCAGGTTAGGACCCTAACAAACTTCTTCAATTTCTCAACTGTGTACTTCCCCTGACTGAGGAAGATATCATCAGTTCTTTGCCACACCTCTAGTCCCAAGAAGTAGTGAATCATACCAAGGTACTTCATCTCAAACTTAGAGGCCAACACATACTTGCATTCAATAATAAGGCTCTCTGTACTGGTGAGAAATAAATCATCAACGTAGAGGACCAAAATTAGGGACTCACCATTAACAGTCTTGTGGTACAAGCTTGAATTGACAACACTTTTGCTGAAGACCAAAAATCATCAGGTTTCCATCAATCCTTGCACACCAAGATCGAGGTGGTTTCTTGATTCTATACAAGGCCATTTTCAACCTACACTCATGAGACTCCTTCTCATGTATCATGAAACCATCTATCTGGTTGATGTATACTTCTTCCTTAATCTCTCTGATGAGAAAGGTTGTCTTTACATGCATCTGATGTAGTCTCCAACCCATGGATGTTATAGGGAAAATAATCATTCAGATAGAAGTGTAGTATCCTCATAATCTATTCCGTCCAACTGAGAGAATCCTCTAGCAACAAATATCGTTTTGTGCCTCTCGATGCTCCCATCAACTATGTGTTTGATCTTGTAGATCCATTTGGAAATTACTGTAAAATTCCCTTTAGGTCTCAGAACAATATCCCACACATCATTCTTCATGATGGACTAATACTCCTCCATCATGGCATCTCTCCATACTAGATGACTAGTTTCCTCCTCATAACATGAAGGTTTAGAATCAATGATGTGGTTCATAGTTGCAGCATAACATGAATATATCTAAGGTATCTTGCTTTCTTGGAAGGTACCATCTCTTTTTGTCTCTTACTCAATCTATCTCTAACCAAGCATGAAGATCTAATATTCCTTCAAAGACTCACTGTACCCCATAAATATATATTGAACACCCAAATATCTTGAAGTGTCCAACCTCAAGCTTAACTCCGGTGAAGGCCTCCTCAGGAATCATTCTCCTCAAGGAATTTTGTTCTGAACATACATTACAGTCATGGATGATTCTTCCCATAAAAACTTAGGTAAATGTTGATCATGAATCATCGCCTTGACTATATCAACAGTAGATATTTTCTTTCTCTTTGCGACCCCATTCTGTTGAGGGTTATGAGGAACAATGTACTCCCTCTTGATCCCTTCTTCAAACATCTCAAGGAAACATCAAGTTTCCCTCATGGAACCAATTTCCTCTAAGACATATCGAAGTTTCTTCATGAAACCAATATCTTGGTTCCTTCATCTAGTAATCCATTGATTACTTTGCAATTAACTAGTAGCATACTGCTACTACCCTGTCATCGATAGCTCAAATAATCTACCACATTCTTTATGACTATGCTGCAATCAACCAGTGGCACACAACTACTGCAATGTCATCCAATAGTACACAACAACTTCCATAGTCTCCATGACCATCTTGTGATGTTTCTCCTCTCCCAATATTCTTATTCACACCTATCCACCTTGCATGGCATAGGAAAGACTGTGACCATAACCTCATTCACACCTAGCCAACTCACATGGCATAGGAAAGGATAAGATTCAAGTCTTATTCACACCTAGCCACCTCACATGGCTTAGGAAATACTTGTTGTTACCCATGATTTTGGTCATTATGATGGTATATTAATGATGGTGTACTCAGGCTCTTCATAAGAACTTTCTCCTAAGAAAATTTACTTTCATCTCTTCCCAGAAAACTCACTTTTGAAGAGGGTTCGCAGGCTGCTAATATATTAAGGTGCGAGAATGACCCATTCTCGCAGGCTGCCTTAAGTCAGGGTGCGAACTTCTCGCACTGTGTTGAATAGATAGGGTGCAAACTCATCCTAAAGCATGGAAAAAGATGAATTATCGATGGTTCTAGAAGGGAATCTTCTAGAAGAATGGGTTGGCATTCGAATGGTTATCTTTGTACTGGATTCCTTGATATTGTGGGATCATTCTTATCCAAGTAACTATCTCATTTTCTTCTATATATTGAGGGAATTCTCATGGAAAAGGTTAAGCAAGATTCATTGGAGAATTGGTGAAAGAATTGTGTGAAGGACTTAGCTTGAACAACAGCTTGGAGACTCTAGCAAGTCTATCAAGAGGATTCGATCTTCTTCATGCAAGGATTGAGCAAGTGTGTGTGTTGGAGCCAAGAGCCATCGAAAGGAAGCTTGCGACATCAAGGCTATCAGGTTGTAATCTTTACTTTCAATTAATATGATAAAGTGGCATGTCCCTTTCCCATAAAGCTATTCTCACTTTATTGTGTAATTCCTTGATCATACACATAAGTTGACAGTTGACTATATTTTTCTATCTTCACTTTGGTTGGTTTGTGTTGTCTTGGTCTTGGCCTCATGAGAGCACCGGAGCGAAGCGGGAGCAATAGAGACCCTAGGAAGCGATACTAAGGTATGTTACTTGTTCCTTCCTACTAGCTAATTCAATAGTCAAAACTTAGGGAAAGAGTCATGTCCTGTCTTGTTTTGTTCTAGATCCAGGTGGATCTAGAGAGATCTGTTAGTGTCCGCACCTACTGATTAGTCCTATAAAAAAATTGGCGACTCCGCTGGGGATTATAACCCATTTTCTTTGTGGTTTTTGGTATTTTCCTTGGCCATTTGTTCTTGTCTTACCTTTCTCCATTCATATAAATCTCTGAGTCTTCAGGATACCCTGATAGACCCTCTGGGTCTAGAGGCCTCCTCAATTTTTGTGTCTTTTTCCAAAAAATTGACTAGTTTCAGACATTCTCGCACTGCACTTCACAATAGCCTGCGGGAATCTATAGGGTTCGCACCCTACTTTTAGGTTCAGTGTGAGGTTCTCGCACTCTGCTCAAGAGTCACCTGCAAGAATCACTAATTCTCGCACTGTGTAATATTGCCCGCCTGCAAACTCATTTTTTCAAAGTTTTGGATTTGAGTTTTTGCATCTTGAATTGCCCAGATCAGTTTAGATGCTTAAAAAGAGTCTCTTGGACCATTGATTGATGTTCTTCTTGTCTTCATTTTTGTGCACGAATAGTCTTAGGGTTTCAAAGGCTCTTCCTATCACTTGTTCTTGACTTTCATTTCTTGACTTTTCTTGGCAAAGCTATACTCTCTGATCTCGGAATCTGAGTGTGCTTGTTTGGTTAAGGACCGGCAATCTGTTGAAATTTGAAGTTTCTTGGTCTTTATCATTTGCTTATTGTTTGAAAGATCACTTTTCTTATGCAATTGAAAAGACTAGATTGGTTTGCTTTTTATTTTTGTTTTCATTGAAAGAGTGGTTTGGGTTTTTTATCATTGCTTGTTCATTGGTTTTTTTATTTTCTCTACTCTCACTATCATGGTGTGGGTCCTTTTTTGAAAAGTGAACAAACGTTTTTATTTCAAAAAATCATTTTCGTTTTCGAAAACATTGAAAATCAACTGTTGAAATTATTGAAAAAGAAGCAATAGAGAATTGTTATTGATGCGTGATTTGTTGCATTTTCATTTTAAAGGAAATTGTGTATTCTAGTTCAAAGTTTGATCTGGAAAATTTCTCTTTCCCTCCCATACATAGGATTCATTGAATGAAAATTGCTATATTGCATTCTTATCCATGCATCGTTGGGTCAGAGTCTTATACAACATCAGTTTCATCTCTGTTTCCTTTGAGTAAACAACAGCTCTTAATAACACTACGTAATCATAAAATTTAATTAGTAACTCTTTTCTAGGGCTCTATTACACCAACATTTAGCTAGGCTAGCGCTTTGGAGTAGGAAGAGAGATACACTCTTCAAAGCACAAAACACACAATAGCATCTTGTGTTAGGGAGTGTTAAATTCCATTTGCAACATCTTGTCTAGGGAAGCCCTTCTCACACAAGGGTCAAGCACGAGGTTGCATTGATATTGCCAGAGTTACTCACCCTGCTTTGTTGATATCAGTGTAGAGATTTCACGTATTACAAGGATCGCTAGGAGGTATACCCACAATGATGAGTGGAAGCCTTTTGAGTTGATTTCAGGCTAGATACCCTGCCCTTGCGTGTGGATCGGATTATCGACTATCCCCCCAGGATTTATTGTTGTTGGTGGTGACCTTAGTGGCCTACACAAGGAGACTGTGAAGGGGAAAGTCTTCACGGTACCTGAAATTGATGTTGACCAAACTCACTCGGGCTCCTTGGAGGGTATACCCACGATTATGTGTGGGAGCTTGCACCAGGGTGTAAGTCCGTTAAGCAGTAACTTTTCCACCCTAGCCTAGCCCCTTCTCGTCTCGTTGTTGTGACGTTGGATTTCATCACCAACTAGTGGCTTCGAAATTAGAAGGTCTTGTTTGCTTGGTGATTGCTTCCTAGATTTTGTTTACTAGCGCGTGTTGTTTGTTTATTGAAGTTGACCATAAGATTTTCTTCATGAAGTTTGTCACTCATTTACAATAGCTCCTCCATGTCATTCACGTAGAATGTAGGGTTTATCTCTAGAGCATCTGGAAGGTTCTCAACCCTTGCCTACAAGTACACCTGAGGGCTCTCCTCGGCAAAGTGAAGTCATAGTCGTCACCACACCACAAGTGGAATGAACTGACTCTCTAGAACATTTTCAAATTACAAATACTCGAAAGAACTTTTAAATTCACCGTGATTCTGAGCCACAGTTTATGCGATTGAACTCTTCCGGAGACTTAGTTGTTACATCTTCTGGATCACCAGTTGGACCCTTTCCAGGCATAGAAGGCCAAGATCTTTTTTGGTCTATAGGTGTTTTTCGATGGGACCGTTTTGGTCCAGGTTCACCTGTGATTTCTGAAATCAACCCACCTGTGATCTACGAAATCTCTAGCCCAGAGACAGTACCATTGACCACCGCCTATCACTTTACTGTCCCTGCCAAAATGGCCCATCTCACAGATACTACGAGTGTTCCAACCAGGTTTATTGTGGTTATTCTTGCTCCCATAAACACACCGCGAATGCCCAACGTCACTCCAACACTACCACCTGGATACTGTGCGTTGAATGCTTCCATTCCTACTCCTACGCAAACTCCATCCGTCTCTCCTCGTGGTCCTTATTCTTCTGGGCACTCTCTTCCCGGTTTTATTCCAACACTCCCTCAATTTCCTTTTGGAGGACCTTCTTCATATTCTACTGGCAGTATTAATCCTAGTAGAGCTATTCCATCATTCACTCCAAATTACCAGTTTCTGGTTGGTGGACAATTTCACCAAGGTGGTATGACTCAACCCCCTCTCAGCGGGAAAATTCCTTTTGGAATGCAAGTCCCAATTAGAACACAACCCCCAATTGGAACATTGCCTCCAATTGGAACACCGCCTTCAATGGGAGAACCGACCCCACCTTATGGGAAAAACATACCTCCCTCCTTGGCCCAGTATTGGAATCAATTGCTACAACATCCTCCTCAATTGACTGGGGGGCAGCAGTTTCCAGCTGCGTCCGTACTACCCCCTAGTATGGGCCAACCATATCCAGGTTCATTAAATCCCATTTGAGGGGTGAATGCTCAAATTCAAGTCCCTACTCCAGGGTATAATCCTATGAGCTACTATCCTTTCCAACCACCACTGAATCTACCTGGGTCTTCACATTATATGCAGACTGCTTATGGTCCTACTAGTTTGTTGATGGGGCTTCCTCCCCAAAGCCACCAGTACCCACAGGTGAATCTATAGTTACCCTTTATCGCCACTTTGGATCTTTCGTATTTGTCAAGAATTTTAAATGATCCTATCCGTCACTCTCCCCAATGGCTTGCTATACTAGCCAAGCTTCCATCGGACATTCCTAAATTCGACGACAAAGTGGGAGAGGACCCAAACAATCATGTTATGACTTTTCACTTATGGTGCTCATCCAACTCGTTGATGGATGACTCTATTCATTTACATCTTTTTCAACGAACCCTCACAGGTTCTTCTGCGAAGTGGTATATCGAATTGCCATGAGGTTTCTTCTCTGACTTCAACACCCTAGCCATGGCTTTCCTTATGCATTACCAGTTACCGATCCGTTACGACATGGGGACTCAGATTTTGACTTCCTTCAAATAGAACAAAGCCACTCACATATCTGATCACATCCATGAGTGGCGAAGGAGACGATGTCTCATTAAACTTGAGCTCCCCGATTAGTTGCTAGCAGAGTGGTTCACAAAATCATTTGTGAATGACATTGGTTGTGACATTTCCATGGGTGGTGTAGTCACGGAAGAGCAGGATATAAGTTGTGCTCAATATCTTGACCTCGTTTACTTGCAAACGAGAACCCTTTATGATTTACTACCTGACTTACCTCGTCCTTCTACTTCCAGTACTTCAACTACTCCGGTTGCCTCGCATGCAACTGACAGTGTGGTTGGTACTATCCAAACCCAACCACATTTCTCTTCAAGTGCAAACCCTAAATCTGCTTCTTCTAATGTTCAAAATGCTCTATCTCCTGCCCCTCCCACCGGCAAGACTTTAGAGGTAAATGCAGTTCAATCTACCCCAGCTGGTAAAAACAAATCTAAAAAGGGAAGGGGTAAGAATAAGGAGGGAAAAAATACTCCTCAAGCAGAGAAAACCAAAACTACCCCTGTTGACGATCGGGATAAGCGCAAACCACGATACCCTTGTCTTATTTGTGATGATGATCATTACACGAAGGATTGTCCACGACGTGCCGAAGGCACTAAGTTCTTTCAAGGAGCTCCAAAATCACCTGCACTGGCCGTTTTGTCCCAACCCTTCCCGTCTCAACAATAGGCTTAGTTGGTCATCCATGACCAACCCTCATCTTCTACTACCTCCTATTTTTTGATGTGTACTGGCGATTCTAAGAAAAGCAATGTTGCACTCACTACTCGAGCCAAAGATTATTCTCCCTCTAAGGAGAAGGTTGATGATTTACCCCCTTCCTTGGTACAACCCTCTCCCGTGACTCCACCTAACAACAGTCCTCTTCATCTCGAATGACCGAGCCTCGACACAGTTCTGCGACCCCCCCCAAAGGGCATCGTACAGAAATCGACTTTCAATCCTCATGCTCGTGATGCCCAGAACTACAACATTGTTGAAGATCTGGCTCAAGGACCTTCTGTGATGTCAGCCCTTGAAGTCCTTCAAACTTGTCCCGCACAATGGAAGGCACTGTTGAAAGCTATCGATGGAATCGATCCGACAGATATGAATTTGATAATCTTTGACTTGGAAGATCACATTCCAAGGTTACCCCCTCAACTTGCATTCTAGATCCAAGTGGTTGTCTTTGACAAAAACATTTTCTGAACCATTATCGATGAGGGTGCCTCGACATGTGTTATGTCTCTTGCTTGCTGGAAAGCCATTGGCTCTCCTTCTTTGAATGAATCCCAGAACACTCTTAAAGCCTTCAACGGCTCTGGTTTTAAGCCCTACGGTGACCTTCCTTCGTTTCCCATCATGTTAGAAGGCAAAACGGTCCAAGTTGAAGTGGAAGTATTTGATGCTCCCCTTGATTATAATCTTCTACTTGGCCACAGCTGGATCAATTCCATGCGCGCAGTTGTGTTGACTCTTTTCCGTGTGGTACGTTTCCCACATCAAAGTAAGGTTGTTACCGTCGACCAACTAGCCTTCTTTAATTTCGATACCTGTACTGGCAACGTATTGTTTATTGCTAAAACCCCATCGGGTTATGAGAACGTCGGTGTAGGCCTTCTAAAAGACTCTTCATTGATGGGTACTTTCCCCATCCCACTGCCCGATGTTCCACGCTCGTCTGTTGCTTCCATCAACATGATCTCCACCTCGCCTCACGAACTTCCTATGTCACACGACCCCTGGATAGTACCTGACCCTGGAGATCATCTTCGTTTGGACGATGTAATGCCGCTAAGTCCGGTTTAATCCGCCTATCAGGCCATTCAATCAGAAACACCTTCTACCCCTTCTCTTGGTGAGTTGTCTCCCAATCCTTTTTGTGTCATTTTTTCCCACTGACGAGATGATCATGTATGTCATGGAGGACACCCCTTGGGACGATGGACATCATCGTTCCATCCTCTTTCTGGAGCAACATACCCTTGAAAACTACCAATGGATCTCGACTCCGTTGACCGTTGTCATCATATCCACCGTTCCCGAGTCTATACACAATGTGTTTTCCGAAGGGAACTTAAGCAATATCTCACCCACTATTCCCCTTGACATATCCATCAAACCTGGGATTGTCGAAAATGTCCACATTGGAGCTTCGTGTTCTTCTGACGAAATCATCACCTACACATCCCTTTTCAAAGAGTTCCGTGACATCTTTGCCTGGAGATACGAATAAATGTCAGGTATCGACCCTGAGATTGTGATACATGAGATAAAGACATACCCCGATGCTAAACCTGTCTGGCAACGCCTTCGTCCAGTTCACCCACGTAAAGCGGCTAATATCAAGCTCGAAGTCGAGAAATTTCTTAAAGCCGGCTTTATTTATCCAGTGGCTCTCACAGACTGGGTTTCCAATCTTGTCCCGATTGACAAGAAACAAGGCACCATTCGTGTATGTGTTGATTATAGGGATATCGGCAAAGCTTGTCCCAAAGACAACTTTCCTACCCTCTTCGTCGATCAAATTGTCAACGATTGTGCCGAAAGTGAAATCTTCTCTCTCATGGATGGTTTCTCTGGGTATAATCAAATCAACATTATTCCCGAGGATCAACATAAGACTGCTTTTATTTGTCCTTAGGGTACTTTTGCCTATCGAAAACTTCCTTTCAGTCTCAAGAACGCTGGCACAACTTTTCAATCCGCTATGTCTTATGCTTTCCATGATATCAAGCACATCGTTCAACCATATTTGGACGATTTACTTGCTCATTCAATGCGTCGATTCGATCACCCAACCCACCTCCAAGCCATTTTCGTTCGTTGTCGGTTCTACCGTATACGTTTGAATCCTCATAAGTGCGTTTTTTGCGTGGAATCTAGCTGTCTTCTTGGTTTTATCATTTCACGTCAAGGGATCCGGGTGGATCCTTTAAAGGTTGAGGCGATCCTTAATCTCCCTCCTCCTTCTACTCTTCACCAGTTACAAAGTTTGCAGGGGAAAGAAAACTTTCTTCGTCGTTTTATCCAAAATTATGCCGAGATAACTCGGGGATTTACGCGGCTCTTAAAAAAGGGTTTGGAGTTCATCTGGGATACCATTGCCAACAATTCTTTTGAAGCTTTGAAATTGTCCCTAACATGTGCTCCACTTCTCTTTCCCCCTGATTACAGTCACGATTATTTCCTCTACCTTACTGCCTCGGATTACACCATTGGTCTGGTTCTCGTCCAAGAGGATGATGCTAAAGATGAATATGTTATCTACTACTTGAGTCGAAGTCTAATGCCTACTTAAATAAAGTATTTACATGTCGAGAAACTGGCCTTGGCTGTTGTCCAAGCCGTCCAACGCTTCTGGCACTATATCCTCTCACGCAAGACTACAGTGATTTCTCATTGCAACCCTATGCAACACATTCTCACCCGTCAATTGCTAGGGGGAAAATACTCCAAATGGATTGTGATACTCCAGGAGTTTGACTTGGAATTCGAATGCGCCAAGTCTAAGAAGTCCTTAGTCTTTGCTGAGTTGATATGCGACTTTCCCCATTCTGCAATGGAAAATGTAGCTGCTGATTCATTACCCGATGAATCTCTTTTCCTTATTAGAACTGCTGGTCTTTGGTATGGTGATATCATTATATATCTCCAAACCGAGACTTTCCGGCCAACTTTTTCCAATACTGAACGACGTCGAATACGATACCAAGCTCGCCAATACATTATCCTCGGGGATACTCTTTATCGTCGGGGAATTGACTCTGTTTTTCGACATTGTCTAACATTCGACGAAGCTGAGAAAGCTCTGAATGACTACCATTCTGGAGCCTGTGGTGGTCATATGTTTGGGTATGCTACTGCCCAGAAGATCTTACGAGCAGGGTATTTTTGGCCTTCATTATTTAACGGCTGCATAATCACCATTAAAAAATGCCATGCTTGCCAGACCTATAATAACAAGATACAGTCACATCCTGCTCCTCTTCACCCTGTGGTATCAGTTGGTCCCTTTGCGAAATGGGGCATCGATTTCATGACATGTCACTGTCACTCGGCTGGGGGGCATGGTTACATCATTGTAGCCGTTGATTACTTTACGAAATGGGCCTAGGCGATGCCGACATTTGACAACACTGGAAATACTGTAGCATTATTCATTTTTAATCATGTCATAGCTTGTTTTGGTGTTCCCCAAGCTATCGTCACTGATCATGGTAGCCACTTTAGGAATTTTATGATGTCCGAACTTACTGAAAAGTTGGGTCTTTGCCATGATAACTCAATGCCCTATTACCCATAAGCCATCAGCCAAGTCGAAGCGATTAACAAAGTTCTCATAACTATGCTCTGACGAATGATAGGGATTCATAAAACAAGTTGGCACACAATGTTGTTTTCGGCATTGTGGGCGTACCAAACATCCGTCAAGTCCACTACTGGGTTTACACATTTCCAGTTAGTCTATGGTGTGGAATTCATTCTCCCAATTGAATGCGAGATACCCTCTTTAAAACTAGCTATTGAACTCCTACCAAACACTTCTGCTGAGGAAGAACGTCTATTGTATCTTATGCGATTAGACGAAACTCAATGCGATGCCACCCTAGTCATAGAAGCTGAGGAAATGCATGTCAAGGCCCAATACGACAAACATGTCAAGACTCGTGTTTTCTCCGAAGGAGATCTTGTTCTCCTCTATGAACAAGATCGAGATATGTTAGGAGTTGGGAAATTTGAAGCCATGTGGCGAGGTCCTTATATCGTCCGACGAGTTTTGGAAAAAGGAGATTATGAGTTAGTAGATTACGATGGTATCCCTTTGAGTGAACCCAAGAATGGGTTGTACTTGAAGAAGTACTATGCATAAAATCATCTGTGCATGAGTACTTGTATTTTTATTGTATCATACTTCTTGTGTGTTACTATAGCTTTCTTTTGTCGTTATCTGGTCTCTACCCTTATGTGACGTTGTGTTTGATTTCCAGATGTTGGAGTCTTCGCTACCCTATATTTTCTTTGCTGATGGCGCTAGCCATAGTACTCATAACCTTGCTTCTGCTACATGGGCAATTTAAGCCCCTACAAACGAACTTGTCTCCTTACAAGGTGTGTGTCTCGGCCGTGCGACCAACAACATTGCAGAGTATAGCACCATTATTGAATTATTGGTTGATGCTATCTCGCTCGGAATCTGTCATTTGGTTGTGTGACTCGATTCATAGCTTGTAGTACTACAATTAAGTAATGTCTATACTATTCGAAGTCCTACTTTGTTACAGGTGTATTTGCAAATTCGCCTCTTGGAACGCTATTTTTATTACATTTAATATCAACATATTCCTAGATGTCTAAATACATTAACATATGCTTTGGATAATTATGTATTAGACAGACATTTGAATCATTTATCACATCAATATTCATACAACACATGATAAACCGGTAGAAGCGGTCTGTATATATAATGATCAAAAGAGTTTTTTACAAAAAGTTTTGTCAGAAGACCAAAATGTCAAAATATGAAGTTCATAGCTTCTACAAAGTGACATCATGGATGACGTTCACGGTAACACACGACTGATCGAGAAACTCTATGGAGTAGTCGATTCATGGACCCTGACACTCCTACAGTATGACGCTGATTGCGTCGTGGAACCTCTTCAAGAGGCATGTCTGGAATATCTGCGATCAGGCCCTCTAGATTTTGTTCCACTACTTGATAATCCTCGGCATATTGTGGCACTGCCACTACCTCTCCTCACTGCTGAATGGGAGAAGTACTAGGAGGTCGATAAGGTCCAACATCTGTGTCATCAAAAACGAATTTTGTATTTAGTCTTTGGACGAACATATAAAAAACATTTGAATATGATTAAAATTCACAAAAACATTTAAAACGAAAAAAAATGTGTGTACTTCTTACAAGTTCCCCCCACTGAGCATCCTCTGGCAGTACTAAGTCTGGATCTCCTTGGAAATCCAACCCAGCATAAGCATAATCATCAACCATCAACATCTGTGGTTGCAGCCAGTCAAAGAAGGTATCATCATACTTGATGATCGGTCCAGCTACATGCCGGGCCATGAGCTGACACCATCTCAACATTCTTGGATCCCTGGGAGTCGGTAAATTCCACTCCACCTGTAGCCTCAGTGATGGAACCCTATCAAGGAAGAAGAACACTGACAAAGATCCGTACCCGAATTGCTTCAGGTTGCCTCGTCTGCATTTGGTCAACTGCCTTTTTATGCTACGAAGCATTGCATCTGCCCAGTTGAAAACCTAAGGTTCAATACACTCTATCACATACTGGAAGTAACTCTGTAGTGTCATGTGAGGAGCGAAGCTCCCCGCCATCCGAGCTATGGTGAAAAATATAGTACAGAGGGTCAAATCTCGTACCCCCCAAATAGCTACTTTTCCTTTTTTCCTCTCTACCTCGGGAACACAGTGTATGCGACAGTACTCACTCATGGGTAGCCCGCCACCTCTGCTACCAGTCAGGCTCACGTAGTGCCCACACCGTGACAGTCGAGTCAAAAAGTAAATGTCCTCAATATCTAAGGATAGTGTGTGGACCCCCACATGAAATACCTACTGATCGGGATCCCACATACGCACAAGGTACTCTAATAACTTGACTTGGGCCCTCATGCCCGGGATACGAAAGTACTTAAGAAGACCACAGTTTCTCAAAGAAACAATAGTGGGTGGATGATTTCTGGCAATAGCATTGTCTTCTTTGTGCTCCATTTTGTGCCATTCAAGAACCATTTTGATGGCCAATTACCTGCATAAGAAGCACAAAAAGAGGATTAGCAACTCTATTCATTAATTGGTTCTTTTTCATTGAATAAAATTAAAAAAAAATTATGCTTTGCGGTTTTCGCAGGTGCCCTTTGGGCACAGTGCGAGAACCTCGCAGGTTGTTGTGGGCTCACCTGCGAGAATGAACCATTCTCGCAGGTCCCGTGTAGCCCACCTGTGAGAATGGTTGAGCGCAAGTAGGGATTATAAAACCAACTCCAAAATGAATTTTTAACGAATGAAAATGAAAAATTAAACCATGAAAGAGTAGAGTACAAAGAGCCTACCTCACTGTCGTTGACGGCTCGACGAATGGACGCTCGTAACTCCCACAATCTGACGCCAAACTTCAAGGGTAAAAGAGGGGTTTTTGGGCTCAAATAGTGGAAAAGTGAAAATGATATGGTAAAAAGAGTTTTACTCCTTTTTATTTACTTTTACCATGTTATTTGGTTTTTTAATAATTATTTATTTATTAAACCCTAATCCCTAATGCCCTTTTGAGTGTAACTTTTGCAGGCGTAACGACTTTGATGGTCATGTACCGAGATGCGGACATAATTTTTCTTTTTCCATCGCATGTTTTGATTGTTTTTTTTATGGTTTTTGTATAAAACGTCGAGCGTGGTCTTTGTTCATTATTGCACTCGAAAATACATGAGAACTCGATTGAGCATACTTTTATCACTTTTTCGGGCTCAACAAGGTTATACGAAAAAGGAACCCCCCTGGAGTCCTCTTTAAGCTCTTTTCAGACTCTCTAAACATGAAAAGATAGCTGAGTGACCTTGCTATTTTCACGCTCGATAAAGTATCTGAAGAAAGCATCTGGTGAGAGATAATTTATCTCTTTTTCGGTCTCATTGGACTATTTTACGAAAAAAGAACTGAGAGAGTTCTCTTTTCAATGTTTTTCCAGACTCTATAATCATGAAAAACCTTCGAGTTTTCTATCTCTGGACTCGTTAAACAAACATTGACAGACCCGTAATGGGACTGAACCACTCCTTCTTAGGGTTCTTTAAACATACTTCGAAGGACTTATCCAAAGGATAATCTTATATCAACAAGCATATGTTATCCTCCTCAAGCTTGCGTAAAAATAAAGAGGTACTCGCCAGAAATGGTGGGGGAAAATTTGGGAAAGGGATATGTTTTCATCTTCATATTTATTGGTAGTAAGTGTCACTCTTGAAAATGACACCCCCTATTCATCATTTAAAGCTGGTTTGGGAAATTCATTTGTCTCTCATTCAATTTGCTACAAGGTCATTCCCTGCGTTGTCTTTGAGTCAATGCTGCCAAATCATTGGTCGTGTCATTCATATGTTCAAGAGAAGTCCATCTGAAACCTCTATTGAGTCGGCCATCTGCAGTTGTCCATTCTCTCTGTGTCGGCCTTCCCTGTGTCTGGTCCAACTTACATCATACACTGTTTCACCTTCAAAATCTATTACTCATTTCGTGTCATTGATGGGGGATACATCAAGGCCCTCCTGTGACGATTTTTTTTCTGTCGACTTCAGCTCATTATCCATAATCAAGACTTAGAAATTCTTTGGTACCTTGGAGCTTGCATGCCTCAATGGCAGGTTTCCTCGCTTTCGACAGTGGGTTTACATCATTGACCCCTGATCGAAAGATTCCATCAGATGTTCTACTTCAACTCATTCATTCACACTCGATGGATTGTACTAGAGTACCTTGGGAGTCATTGACATCAATGGTGATTTCCCTTGCACTTGTTAATGGTTTCATCAATGACCGGTAATCAAGTGGTTTATGCCATGTTCGACTTTAACACATGTAATCACATGGTTAGATTCGTACTTTGGGCAATGAGATTGAAGACCCTGGATATCATCTCTTTGTCCAGTTTGCAATGGAGAATGTATAATCTATGACACATAGATCCACTGTGTATGTCTCGTGGCTATGTCGTCTCAATTTGAATTTTTTCGCATAGATCCACAATGTATTCTTGGTGGCTATGCTATATTTTGATGGCATGGATCCATAGTGTATGATTGGTGGCCATGACCCATGTCTACAATTGTCATCCGTCTGTGATCTGAGTATGGGAATGCTTACCTCAGAATTGGTATATATGATATTCTGCAGATGCTTGGTTGTTCACAGGTTTCCGATTAGGTGTGCTCCTGGTTTTCGACACACACATGCAACTTACAAAGTATTTCGGCTGTCACCGATTCCAACCTCATACTTTGGGGGGCATTCTATTACCCATGATTTTGGTCATCATGATGGTATATTAATGATGGTGTACTCAGGCTCTTCATAAGAACTTTCTCTTGAGAAAAATTACTTTCATCTCTTCCCAGAAAACTCACTTTTTAAGAGGGTTCACAGGCTGCTAATATATTAAGATGCGAGAATGACCCATTCTCGCAGGCTGCCTTAAGCCAGGGTGCGAAATTCTCGCACTGTGCTGAATAGCTAGGGTGCGAACTCATCCTAAAGCATGGAAAAAGATGAATTCTCGATGGTTCTAGAAGGGAATCTTCTAGAAGAATGGGTTGGCATTCGAATGGTTATCCTTGTACTGGATTCCTTGATATTGTGGGATCATTCTTATCCAAGTAAATATCTCATTCTCTCCTATATATTGAGGGAATTCTCATGGAAAAGGTTAAGCAAGATTCATTGTAGAATTGGTGAAAGAATTGTGTGAAGGACTTAGCTTGAACAACAGCTTGGAGACTCTAGCAAGTCTATCAAGAGGATTCGATCTTGTTCATGCAAGGATTGAGCAAGTGTGTGTGTTGGAGCCAAAAGCCATTGAAAGGAAGCTTGCGACATCAAGGCTATCAGGTTGTAATCTTTACTTTCAATTAATATGATACAGTGGCATGTCCCTTTCCCATAAAGCTATTCTCACTTTATTGTGTAATTCCTTGATCATACACATAAGTTGATAGTTGAATATATTTTGCTATCTTCACTTTGGTTGGTTTGTGTTGTCTTGATCTTGGCCTCACGAGAGCACCGGAGTGAAGCAGGAGCAACAGAGACCCTAGGAAGCGATACTAAGGTATGTTACTTGTTCCTTCCTACTAGCTAATTCAATGATCAAAACATAGGGAAAGAGTCATGTCCTGTCTTGTTTTGTTCTAGATCCAGGTGGATCTAGGGAGATCTGTTAGTGTCCACACCTACCGATTAGTTTGAAAACAAAATCGGAGTGAAGATAGAAAAATATATTCAACTATCAACTTATGTGTATGATCAAGGAATTACACAATAAAGTGAGAATAGTTTTATGGGAAAGGGACATGCCACTGTATCATATTAATTGAAAGTAAAGATTACAACCTGATAGCCTTGATGTTGCAAGCTTCCTTTCGATGGCTCTTGGCTCCAACACACAAACTTGCTCAATCCTTGCATGAAGAAGATCGAATCCTCTTGATAGACTTTCTAGAGTCTCCAAGCTGTTGTTAAAGCTAAGTCCTTCACACAATTCTTTCACCAATTCTCCAATGAATCTTTCTTAACCTTTTCCATGAGAATTCCCTCAATATATAGGAGAGAATGAGATAGTTACTTGGATAAGAATGATCCCACAATATCAGGGAATCCAGTACAAGGATAACCATTCGAATGCCAACCCATTCTTCTAGAAGATTCCCTTCTAGAACCATTGAGAATTCGCACCCTAGCTATTCAGCACAGTACGAGAAGTTCACACCCTGGCTTAAGGAAGCCTGTGAGAATGGGTCATTCTCGCACCCTAATATATTAGCAACCTGTGAACCCTCTTCAAAAGTGAGTTTTCTGGGAAGAGATGAAAGTAACTTTTCTCAGGAGAAAGTTCTTATGAAGAGCCTGAGTACACCATCATTAATATACCATCATGATGACCAAAATCATGGGTAACACTTGTACCCAAGTGAGCATTACTCCCTCAGTAACCTAACATGACTAATTATGGAAACCATTTTCCAGAGGGGTTAGTCTACTAGAGGAGAGAAAACACCACACCTCCCTCTTAATGTTGATAAGTAGCTTCAGATAACATCATGGTTTGATTTGGCACTCAATCAATACTTCTAGCTCTCCAATTTACTCTTGTTGTAGAAACAATAAGCATCAAGCTTTGCTATCCCCATGACTTTAGAAGCGTTGCATATTTATAGATAGAGGACAAAAAAGATATATAGTAATTACAGTAGTTTTCCCTCCATCTGTCATCAGAAGAATATTACTCTGTCCTTACAATGGAAAAATGATGAAAAACATCGATCTACCTCGTCCAACGTCATTGTCATTTGCACGTCATCCACGTGACAAACAATACAAATTGCTTAAAAATGCATATATTATCTTCAAATGAGATATGATCCAATGATTCGTTGCCCCCTTCACTTCTAGATGTTCATATTGATGACAGAACTAATGAATGCCCAACTTGGGGCAGCGAGCAAAATGAATGCCCAACTTGGGGCAGCGAGCAAAAGGATGTTTGCACCTATAGCCTGGATTCCAGAGTTGAAATGACTGATGACCTGAACAAGGAGTATTATACATGTTCAAAATCTTACGGATAATCAAACCCTTGTTGTCTTGCACTCAAGATCAGGTGCTCACTGGCGCAAAGATGTTCGGCCTCCCAGAGTCAATGCAAGTGAAGATTCATATGTGCAGGAAGGAATATTGAACCATCTCGATCAACAATGTGAACAAAGAAGTATAAAATAGTCTCATGATCAAATCCTGGATTTAGATGGAAATGCTTCGCCTGAGCACTCTGAGAATAAGATCAGATTGGGATATCATTTTGAAGCATACCCTCCTTTTAATGATGCTTATGATATCTACAATCATTGTGATGAGCTAAAACATAGGGTTGATTAGGTTATTGAATCCTCCAATGAGCCATATGAAATGCAAATAGAAAACCTACTTGAAGGTGTAGGGTTTTGTCATCCTGAGACAATTGATTGGCATTCTCTTTCTGTTGACATAATTTTCTGGAATAAAGTAGCTTGTCTCCAAGAAGCAAGTTTCTTTCAGGATCCCTCCTATGAGGGAGTTAGCCCAATCCTGCTATGATACCATGTTGGTTTTTATTCATATGAGATATGAGAGATACTCTATATATTATTACAATAATGAGTGTTCCATATATAGGGAACATAAGGTGGCCATCCATGAAAGGATGCGCCCCTTGAATAATCAATAACTATTTATTATTATCATTTACTTATTATATATGATATTTAATAATCAATAATAATTA
>CBVK0100413902.1:0-19123 GCA_900067695.1 Picea abies
ATATATATATATATATATATATATATATATATATATATGTTTTTTTTTGGGAAAAAAATCATTATATTCAAAAGATGTGAATATACATATTACTGCCCTGATAGAGAGATTGAGTCTGTACTTCTTGCTTCTATAGTTTCTTATGCTGCTAAAAAACATACAGGGATTCAAATATACCGTCCAATGCTCTTTTGTTTCAAAACATATACATAGTTACTAACAAAAAGGATACAATAGTTCAAAGATGGAAATAAATTGCATCTGCTCCACTTCCACAAAGCTAAAGACGAAACTCTAGAGATTCCATCTCCTCATGATCCACGAATTTGTAAAAACCAAGTGTCCCTGTAAGGAGGGGCAATGCCTCTTTGGATAATGCGTCTGCTTTGATGTTCAATTCTCTGAATATACGACAAAAGGAGAGCCATTTGAAGGACTGAATGGATTGGCGAAGTTCCTTTAGCAAAGACGAGAGTCTAACATCGGAAACTGAAACCTTGCCATTTGCCCAGTCAATGATCAACTTGGAATCTCTGAGCACTTGAAGCTTGGTTAGACCTTTCTTAGTGACTGCTTCGAGCAAATTCCATAAAGCGATAAACTCCGCACGGTTGTTTGAGCCTCTCCCGGGGGCATACTGGATGTGGATGTAGTGGTTGTGTGACACATGAAGGATCACTCCAACCCTGCATAAAGGTGGATGACCCTGGCTTGCTTCGTTGAAAAACTCCCACGGCATTTGGAAGTCAAGAGCAGGCATGGATAATAGCCTCGGGTTCTTGTTTTTGGTTTCAACCATGTATTCCTTAGCCAACTTCCCAATAAGATTAGCAGTGACCTCAAGCAGGATAAACTCATTCTTGAAGACAAAGGAGTTACGGTTTCAACCATGTATTCCTTAGCCAATTTCCCAATAAGATTAGCAGTGACCTCAGGCGGGATAAACTCATTCTTGAAGACAAAGGAGTTACGAGCCCACCAGAGATTTTGAACCAAGATGCATGGGAGCCCTTAGTACTGTTTCACTGCTGCGTCCTCTAGCTAGTCTTTAATACACTCTTCCAGGCTCGGCTTAGACTAGGATGACAATGGCTTGAGAACCAACGCGACCAACTTAGTTACCTGCTTTGCATAAGAACACCCAACAAAAATGTGAAATGAAGATTCGACATCATTTTTACACATAGAACATTAGTTAGGGCCTACCCAACCCCTTCTAAGGTCGACATCCCATGTTAACAGTTTATTGTTTAAAGCCAACCACGATGTTATTTTGCTTTTCAGGGGGCATGAATTTTCCAAATGGGGCTCCACCACCATTGTTTGTTACCCTCGAAACGCCTCTCCATTTCAACTTTATAGCCTAACTTGGTTGTGTAATCCTTAGAATGAGGATTTTTAGACTAATAAAGAACGTCGGGGTCATCTTATTTAAGCTTGATAAAATTGGATACGAAGAAACCAATATATTTGTTCTACTCTATCGCTTCATCGCCATCTAAGCCTAGATCTTCAACGAACTTCCATCCAAGCCTCCCCAAGGGTTGAGGATACATAGACATAGCGTCATACAGAGAAAAAAGACCCATCAATTGAGATGCCTCAAGGAGCGATTATGAGAAATGATAGTGGTTTTTAGAGCCCAACCAAGGATCTTCGCCCAACCTTATCTCCTTCCCATTGCCAACTTGCCAAACTACCCAAGGCCCCACCAAGGGGAAGGATGAGACAAGAGCTCTCGAGATAATCGACCCTTTGGAAGACTTGTGTGGCTGCCTTATTCATTCCACAATGGATTGCCCCGGGAGATATTTGGACTTTAAAACTCTACCCCACAGGGAATCGTTTTGAATAAATCTCCACAGGGATTTGTCTGCCAATGCTTGACAAATGTGTATATATTCTTCAGCCCCCAACCCCCGAGCTCCTTGGGGAGAGCCACATGACTTCATTTAACCAATGGGATGCCACCTGAAACACAAGGCCCAGACCACAAGAACTGAAAGCTAATCTTGCAAATTTTGGTAAGGATGCCTTTGGGAGCGACGACAAGAGAGGTCCAAAAGATAGGAATGCTCTCAAGAATGGGTTTTAACAGAACAAGTCTACCTCCCCTTGAAAGCATCCTATTCACCCAGATGGACACCCGAGCCTCAACCTTTTTGATCATCCAAGCCTAGTCTCCAAAACAATATTTGTTCGACTTGAGATGGAAGCCTAGAGGGAATGGAAGAATATTCCCCGACACTTGAGAACCTGTGGACACAAATTATGCGAGAGCATGCATGATTTGTCAACATTGATTTGCATGCTGGTCGCTGAGCAATGCAAGTCCAAGATTCCTTTCAAGGTAGAGAGGTCAGTTACTGTGCCTTGAACAAAGCATAACACATCATCATCAAAAAGTAAGTGTGTTATTGACTCACTAGTCAAGACATTCACTCCTGAGTCCTGAGATCGCCTGAGACCTCCTAGCAACTGTAATCAGCTTGCTCAGGGCGTCTGCCACAATTAGCAACAATAATGGAGAGAGCGGGCATCCTTCCCTGAGACCTTGAGAGGCTCGAAAGAACTTGGATGGAGCTCTGTTTATAAGGACAACAAATGATACTGATTGGATGCACCCCATTATCCAATTCACCATTGCGAAGTCCATGCCCATTTACAACAAAACCAAACGAAGGAAGGTCCAACTGACTTGGTCGTAAGCTTTAGAAAGATCCAATTTTAGGACCGTAGTTCTCGAGTTTGAGTTTTAATTGAGTGAAGAGCCTCCTAGGCAACTGTGACTGTATTGTGAATTTGCCTTTTGTGCAAAATTCCAAACTGCTCTTTTAAAATGACCTCACTGAGGATAGGTTTAAGTCTTTGAGCAAGGACTTTGGATACTAACTTGTAGATAACATTGTAGCAAGAAATGGGCCGATTTCCAAAGGATTTCCTGTCTTGCTTTTTGGGAATCAAAGCAATGATTGTGGCATTGAAAGACCCAATCACCTTTCCAGACGCTTGAGACTCCCACACGACTTTTAGTAGATCATTCGTTATTAGGTCATAGAAGCCAACGAAAAATCCAAGGTGAGCTCGTCTAGTCCTGGGTTCTTCACTTTTTGCATGGAGAAAAGGCTGTCATGAACTTTTGCCTCCGAGACTTCTTCTTTTAGGGAGTGGTTCATCTCTTTCGAAATTATTGGCCCAAAATTGTTAATAATCTTTAGAATCTCTTGGATCAGGGGGCTCTTGGAAGAGATTAGAGTAGTGGTGGGCTCCCTCTTCCGCCTTGTCTTTAGAGGAGTAGACCATGGCACCGTCATGAGATTCGATTTCCAAATAGCGTTTAACTTCTTGCTGTAATTTGCAAACTGATGAAACATTTTTGAATTGTTGTTCCCCTCCTTGATCCACAAAGCTCAACTTTGCAATCTCCAAGTTTGCTCATCTTTTTTTAGAAGAGAGTGGTGAAGATCCCCGAGGGCCTGCAACTAAATGATTTGAGAATTTGTTAGTGGATTGTCAACCATGGATTTATATAGGAGGGCTATCTTTTCCTCCGATTCCAGTAGCTGGGCTTTTGACCTCTTATCATAAGATTTTTCCCAACTCTTGGAGACCGATATGGCCCAGAGAATATTATCGGCGAATTGGTGCATAAAAGGATAGGGATCAGGAGAGGAGAGAGGCTTCCATGATTCCTTTATTAGTGCTTGGTAATCTTCCTCCCCGAGCCATACGTGATTGAACTTGAAAGGTGTCGATGGCGACTCCTCTCACGATTGAAGCTTGAAAACAATTGGAGAGTGATTTGAGAGACCACCTGAGGACACATAGGATTTGAGCATAAAACCATTGTTCATTAGCTGCTCAAAGACCAAGAATTCATTTAACCTTTTTGAGATTGCTTCATCATTGACTCCAAAGTTTTTCTAAGTGGGCTCCAACTTAACTGGTTCCAGATCGATAAGGTGGTGCTTTTCTAGGAAGGAAGAAAAGAAGCCCCATTGAGGATCTTGATGAGGGTTAGCTCCCCAAACCTCGTGAGAAGAGAGAGTAAAATTGAGGTAACCCTAGGAGGAGGAAGGGATCTCCCAGAACTCCAAAAACTGCCAGTTTCTCCCAAAAGGGGATCCGTTTTGATTAGGGACCATAAACGTTAACAATACTTAGGGAAACCCCCATATCTTTGTAATCAAGCTTCACCACTATGGTTGATTGAAAGGATGAGGAGGAAATGGCTTTGCATGACGGGCTCCATCCCATATTGAGGCCTCCCGATAAACCAACAACATCAATTGCACTGAGAGACCAACTGGGAAGCCATTGTTAGGCTGTGGCTTTAGCTCCTTCACACATTGTTTCGTGTAGAAGAATGACATTGAGATCGTGGTTCTTGACAAGCTGTTTGAGGGCTAAGTTTTTGCGGGCACACCCTAACCCTTTGACATTAAAGGAGAGGACAATCATGGAGGGGGATGTTTAAAGGATTTCCTCGCTCCAATGGCCCTCTAAATGGTGGTCTGCTTACCTCTGTGGATATCCAAAACTGCTTTTTGTTGAGCTTTGTGGAGAAACGATTTCCTCCCCAGAGGGTTCGGTTAAACAAGGTCCACCACCAGTCCCCCCGAGGAGGATTCATCATTCTTTTGTTTGACTTGGGGCCGCAGAGAGTAGCCTTTTTTAGATGAAGGGGGATCCACGATAGAATCTGGCGGGAGCTCTTGAGAAGATTCCTTAACTGCCAAGAAGGGATTTGGGTTACCATCGGGATCCGGGGACGAGGAAATGAGGGGAACGAGGGAGACGGGAGAGGGGACCATGGGAGGAGGGATAGGGGTGACAGGAGAGGGGACCATGGGAGGAGGGATAGGGGTGACAGGAGAGGGGGAGGGCACAAGAAGTGAGGGAGCAGGGACCACAAAAGGGACAACTTCAACATAAACAAAAAACGGGGAAACCAAAAGGAACTTACCAGAATGTCCACGTGGCGAGAAGAAGGATCAACCTGCGAGCTCCCTTTGATGATTCGATTTGGAACCTTTGGGTCGCCAAAACCGATTGAATCCGTGCCACCAACGATGGAGGAATTGATGTCTTCCTTCTTTTTCCACACTTTCGGCTTTCAGGGGCGGAAGGGATTAAGACAGATGCACTAGGCCTAGAGATGGCCGAGCTCGTGACAATTGAAGCATCGAAAAGGTAGGGGACAATAGCCCACCTTCTACTTCCAGATAAAATCACCATAGACCAAGTCTAGTTCTCCCACTAGCATGTGCCTGAGGTTATCTTCTATTTGAATCCAAGCCCACCTTCAATCGATTTTGGAGTCCCAATCAGGTTCCAATCTTGTGAAAGAGTCGAGCTTGTTGCTGATGGCCTTTAAAGACTATAAGTTCCAAAAGACCAACGGAAGCCCGGGAAAAATTTCTCACACCTTAACCAGTGCAACTGTCGCTCTGGACGGATCAAAATCCATAGACCAGGATTGGAGGACTAAGATCGAAGGGCCCAAGACCAACTTGTTGGGCCCTTCGTTTTTGGGATAAGGAATTGCGCAAGTTTTGGCCTAGTACGAGTGCGCAAGCTTCAGAAGAAGCTGGACAACAGAGCAAGAAGAAACAACAAAAATCAAGTCCGAAAAGGACAACGCAACGCCAACAAAGCAAAAGCGGTTGCAACAGAACAAGAAAGCGTGCAAGCCAAGACAAAAGACACAACCTAGGTTATATATAGGGATGAATATGATTGTAAAAGGGTTGTTGTTCGGTTGAATTGTGATGGTGTTCAGTTCGATCTTTCCCTCACTGTTGATGTCTTAGTTGTTCTCTATGGTAGAGAAGTCGGTTTCTGAGTCTGTAATGTAATCTGCACACCATTTTGAGAGTTAGAGCTCTACGACATGAGTCCAGAGCTAGGAGTTTGTAACAGAGCGCTACTATGTGTCTCTGAGTTTGTAAATGGAGAAAGATTTGAAGATAATATGAAGAAGGATCTAAATTTTCAAAATATGCTGTGTCTTTCTGTGTTTTACTTTATGCATTATAGTATTTCTTTATGGCTTATAAGTTCCACATGATGGTTTTGTGTTTAAATGCTTGTTCGCAACATAAGTAGGTTTAGTTCTTGCACTCATGAGTTTAGATCTGTTTGGTAGTTAGATGTCTTGCGCAAGATCAGGATGAATCTTGAAGGTTCTGTGAAGGAATTAGGGTTGTTTACTAATCCAGGTCATTAGGTTAGGGTTTTGGATGTCGCTGGCTTCTATATGCATATTATATTGTAAACAATGTATCACTCTGAGTGAATATAGAATATGTTGGTTTTCCCAGTTTGGGTTTCGAGGGGAAAAATCTCTGTGTAATGTGTGTATTTTCCATTGTATATTTTTTGTTCTTTTATTGAAAATCTATTCGCAGTAAAATATTATACAAGGTTAAAATATACAGCTTGTACCCAGATCCTTTGTGCAAGAGCCAAATATTTGAAGATCCACAAGGTATGATAAAGGAAGATATGCAAGCCAAAGTTATTGATGAAGAAGAAAATCAAATGAGTATTGGATACATTGAACAATGGATCCATACTATCATCAGGCCAAGCAATCCTTCATTTCTTCAACACTTCTTGGTACTAAATCAAATAGATTAGTTGGTTCCTCACATCCAAGCAGTTGTCAAGGTACATCTTACATATTTGGATATGAGTTTATTCTTGATCTTGCTATGCACATGGTTCCATTGGAAGTACTCTTATACTTGAAAATAGACTTTCCTTTTTCTCAAGTAGGGTAGGGTAGTGTATAAATAAATGGATAACAGTAATAAGAATACATTGTTATTAGAACATCAATTATCATAGCAACCTGGATCTCCTTCATTATCTTCTTTATTGTTCCAAAAAACACTATAACAGATTTTGTTAGTTCTTTGCAACATATAGTAAAAACTTGTCCCAAAAATAAAATATAGGTCATTTCTAGTATTTTAAATTTACCTTAGATGTTTATGATGGTGGCATGCTGATAGATCCAAGGGATTGAATTTTGACTACTATTTCCATTGATATTTGTTTTGGGTAAACAAGTTTCCACCTTCATGCTCATTGAGGCCATATCCTACCCCAATTTTTCATCATATTCATGCTTACATGTCAGGATCTATGGTTCACATAATTTATTACTTGAGGATGTGTTTTCCTTATCTACCAGACCCTTAGAAGGAATTTATGAAGATGGCACTGTTATATTTGAAAGCAGATTACCAGAACATGCCAATAGTGTATCTGAAGATTATCATGATGGTATGAAGGACTGATCAGGATATGCAATTAACACAAATGTTTCTAAAGAAATCCATAGTTCACAAGGTTAAGAATTTATGTATGAGGCACAGAGGCATGATCACAGTTGGAAAATTGATTAACAATTGAAAGAAAGCATTTTTTGGTGAGGTAGTTTTGCAGGCAAAATTGCACACAAATGAAGGAGAATCTTGCAAATCCACCACATGGGTTTTGTGGAGGACGATCCCAGTTGGATTCATGTAAAGTGGTTTGCCAAAATTTTGAGCAATCTAGGTGATATGTTGGATTTTACAAACTTTTATTTCCTAGAGTTTCACTGCCAAACTGATAGATAATTTTTCAGGGTCAATTGTGTGTAATTGAAGATGAAATTTCAAAATCTGCCACATGGGTTTTGTGGAGGATGAGCCACTTCAGTTTCCATGAGACCAAATTCCTAAAATAGTGAAATATATAGTGGATGTGATTGATTTTCCAAATTGATATCTACCATAAATTTAGTTGAGGATGATTTTTGAAATCTCTAATCTATTTTGTGTTTTGTTTGTTAGATCCATGAGAAATGGATCTTGATAACATCATATATGGTCAAATTATCCAAAATACATTTGCAGAATGAAATGAATACATATTATTATCAAAATATTCTTAACACAAAATAATAGAAGTACAGTAAAACTTGTTTCTATTTAATAAGGAAATAAGTTGAAACTGTAAAATGTAGCGGAAACAAGCTTGCTAGAATGGTGGAGGCTTATCTCTGAGAAGAGATGTGATGGTTGTGCTCATTCACAAGAATATGATTACAATGAGGCTCTCAAGTCCTTTCTACAAGAAATAGAAATTTCAAAAATCCTAGTCATCCAAAAAACCTAACGCTAGGAGATGAAGCACCAAAAGTCATGTGGGCCCCGTTTGGGTAAGTTAGTACATCAAGTTCCTAGGGTCATAACTTTTTCATACAATCTTCGTTTTAGGTTCACGATAGCACGTTGGAAAGGTATATCCTAGGAATACACATTTTTCTTCTATCTATCAAAGGTCTTCCTAGCTATGGCGACCCATAAAAAACGTTGTTTAGGGATTCAAAACGACCTTGCAAGTCAGGGACCCGAAAACTAGGGAAAAAACTGCCAAACTAAAAAACTGCCAAAATGAGCCAGTTGGAATAGGTGGTGTTTGGCCCTTCATTTTTAGATAAGGAGTTTTGCAAGAAGGACTACAGTCCCAGTTTTGGCCTAGTACGAGTTTCCCAAGATACAGAAGAAGCTGGACAACAGAGCAAGGAAAAGCAATAGAAATCAGTTGCGAAAAAGACAGCGCAATGCCAGCAAAGCAAAAGAAGTTGCAACAGAACAAGAAAGCATGCAATCCAAAGCCAAAAGAAATGAATTAGCTTATATATATGGATGAATATGATTTTAAATGGTCGGGTCATGGTTTGTAAAAGGGTTCGGTTAGATTCTTCCCTTGTTGTTAGGTTTATGCCATAGTTGTTGTTTACTGCGGAGAATTCGGGTTTTGAGTCTGTAATATAATCTATACACCATTTTTGGAATTAGATCTCTGTGACATGGTTCCAGAGCCAGTAGTCTGTAACAGAGTGCTACTATTTATCTTTGAGATTGTAATTGAGAAAGACCTGAAGATAATATATGAAGAAGGATCCAAAATTTCAAAATATGTTGTGTCTTTCTGTGTTTGTACTTCTGCATCACATCTTTACAATAATCCTTTATGGTCCATAAGTTCCACATGATGTCAATGTGTTTATATGATTTTCCGCAACATAAGTAGTTTCAGTTCTTGTGCATATGAGTTCCTATCTTCTTTGTAGTTAGATGTCTTGCATAAGATCGGGATGAATCTTGAAGGTTTTGTGAATCCTCCTAAGTATTTTCATTCCCCTTCCCTATCCTTTTGTCTCAGCAGTGCTTCAAGTGAGAATTCTTCTTTTCAGAGGAGATGAAAATGCTAGTACTCTTGACTACTTGGTACCTTTTTTTGGTAACCTGAGAAGGACCCTGGTCTGATCAAACTTGCACCAACAAAATGGTTCATTTGTCAGGACCTGCGTTAAATGGGAACCTGTAGGGAGGATGCTTCCATGAATTCCTAGATCTAATATTGACCAATGGTGGGAAATAAATTGTAACACCTTCATATGGAAAGAAGCAGAGCTGAGAAGAAAATATGTGGAAGATACTCTTGAGGCAGTCTTTTACTCAGAAAGATCAAGCGACCAGTACGAAATATTATGGGTTAAGTTCCTGAAAGAACTTTTCAATTGGATAAATAGGCTCCAAGAAGCTCCAGAGTTCCAAGAATGAGTCAAGAGGACATGTACTTGGGACACATAAAATATTGCAGCACTTCATTGGTTGGATCACCCAGTCACGCGAGTGATTGATTTTTTGGTCAATACCACATTAGAAGGATACATTATTGATTTTGTAGCTGAGAATCACCAATATTTTTCACGAGCAGAGGTGGATTTCAAGAAATACGAAAGGGGAAGACTATTGAGATAAATCCCCCTGTGGATTAATTTTTTCTTGATGGAAGAGGGGATGTTGACTATGTCCCCGACTGAGATGGCAGTGTAAACACCCTCGCTTGGGGTAGGGCGAGGTTGGGGTGGATTCATGGCATGGTAGAGGGAAAGGGTTCTTTGATAAGAGGGGGAAACAAAAAGAAATGAACTCAAGAGACGAGCGACCCTTGAAAAGAGATGTCATAGTTGAGAAGTGGTGGTGTGGCAAGATCAAGAAAGCAGCAAGACTTTCCAAGAATTTGCGGAAATAAGTTGGACCAAGAGAAGTAGAGGAAAGACAGATGGAAGAGTTTTGGAATATGAGAAGATAGGAAAGAATGTTCAGTCAAATATTAAGTAAGAGAGAAGCACAAAGAGAAATAAGTCCACAAGAGGGTGGACAAGAAGGAGAATGTGTAGAAGGAAGAGAGAAGGAAGATGACATGGATCTTAAAGAGGAAAGAGAAGATTCAACCCCGATGACAGGAAATATTGGGAATCCAGCTGAAGAGACCGCTCCAGTGGAAGAAAACGAGACCACCTAGATCAAAGAAAACCACCCCAAAGTCAGTGGCGCCGGCCCCGAATCGCCCATACCCCAAGTGTCTTCTATACAAGTGGTAAGTTCGATACTACCTTCTCATTCTAGTTCCGTTCCAGTACAATTAGTTAGTTAGTCACCGCCAGGAAGTGCGAGTACAGGGAGGATATTGGGATCCCCTGGTAAATCGCAAGCAGGATCGTTAAGTTTCATTTTGATAAAAGCACCAAGATCAACAATGCCTGGTCACGCGAGAGGTTCGATTCCTTGATACCTAGAATTCTAGGGTAAGGGAGATGAAGATGTTGAGCAACACTGGTTCTTGTGCGAGGCAATCTGAAGATCCAGAGGGACTTCGGATGCGAATAAGTTAGTTGAGTTCCAAACTACCTTGAGAGGTCGCGCTGTCAAGTGGTATATGAAGATTATTGAGCCAGGAGTGCCAGGAATGCAAGATCAAGCGTTCACACTTGGCCAGGTACGGACAAGGTTCATAGCAGAGTTTAAACTACCTCAGTCAGAACAACAGGCTCTGTCTGAGTTGCACGAGATCCAGCAAAGGGAAGGTGAATTAGCCTGGGAATACAACCAGAAGTTTAAGGATGCTATAGGGAGGTTAGCACATCCAATCCATGGGGAACATCAAAGGGAATGGTACATTCAGGGACTACTACCTCTGACTTGGATTCCGCTAATGCAACAACGGATAACCACTTTGATAGACGCCTTGGAACAATTGATGAAGATCGAAGCCATGGCGGGATACCCTTGGAGCCTGAGAGTGACCAGACCCCCAGCAGATGCGAATTTGGCGCAACTACAAGGGCAAATATCAACGCTTACAGAAAAGATTCAAGAACTGACAATACCTAGACCAGGACGACCGCAGGTTTGGTGCCCCGGATGTTATACAGAAGGACATCTGGCGAACGAATGTCCACGAATGAGGGGAATGGGACCTCCTCAGAATCCGATGGGACCCTCACTAGGACCCATGGGAGGATTGTGCAAGTGTCTGCAAACTTACCAATCCATAACCCCACCCCATATCATGCTTTTCCAGGGAGCCAAGTAGCACCAACAACTGAGTATTGTGAGCTCTGTCGAATCCATGGGCATGGGCTGAGACAGTGCCCCATTATGCAGAAACATTCGATAGTACCAAACACAATACACTGTGAGTTCTGCACATCTACCACACATAGTACCAATCAATGTAGAGCGTTGGATGCACTTGCATACAGGTTGGACGGAACAACATTCAAGGTGAATGAAAACCCTCAGGGACCGAGAAGAGGTCGAGGAGGTGGAGTCGGAGGAGACTTTAAAGGAGGAAGAACTGGGGGAAGAGGGCCAAGCAAAGGTTATAACTGTGACGAGCAAGGCCACATGGCTAGAGACTGTCCTCATTCAAGGCGGCCATGGTGCTCTCACTGCAGAACCAATGGGCACGCAACTGAAGACTGTCCAAAACTAATTGCAAAATGGGAAGATCGAGTATGACAACGAGCAACTAACCTCACCAGTTCAGAAATCAAGAGAGTTATCAAGGGACAATTGCCCAACCTCAATATCGTTACTCGAGGAGGAGCAAAGACAGGAGTTGATTCTGACACTCTACCTCAAATCCAGAAAGCAACACCTAAAGAAGACAGGTATGACCCTCTAAAACAAAAGTTGTTCTTTAAAAATGCCATAGAAGTATTTCAAAATATCCCTAGCCCTGAGATGCAAGAGAAACCCCCATGGCCTATTGTTTACCCTAAGATTGCGTAAGTCCCTGCTTCACCCCCTGCACCCAGAAACCCTGTAGTCACACCAAGACAACCTGAGCAACCTCAAAATGTAGTTGATCTTTGGTTTCAATTATTCTCCGACATTCTCGGGAACAACCAATTAACAGAAAAGTTGCGCAATGCGCTATACCTAGTTTTAGGGAATGAAGAACCTATAGAAGTTGGAACAAGGACTAATCTACCTGAGAAGAGTACTCAGAGAGTGCAGAGAAGAAAAGTACGAACTGGAAAAGAATTCAGATTAGTAGCCCGGTTAGACGAATTTGAGATTAAGGATGTCATGTTGGATCTAGGATCCGATGTGAAAATTATGCTTGAGAAGACTTGGGAAGCCTTAGGAAAACCTAGGCTGACATATTCCCCAATCCAGTTAAGAATGGCCAACCAATATTGTATTTTCCCAATAGGAAGACTGGAGAGTGTGGAAATAAATGTTGTGAGAGTAAAGACCGTGGCTGACTTTGAAGTGATTGAGATCATGGGGGATAAGGACCCTTACCTTGAACTACTTGGAATTGATCGGGCCTATGACAATTATGTAGTAATTGACTTAAAGAAAGACACCATGACCTTTGAGGCTGATGGAATCAAGGTAGTTCAACCCTTGGATCCATATGTACGACCCAGATATACAGAGCCAACAAACAATAATATGGAGGGAGAAGACTTGGATCAGTTGTACACTGTAACAACAGGAACAAGCAACGATTATATAAATCCTACTGGTGATGGATCAGTAAGTTGGAGAAGTATACAGTCAGTAAACTAAGATTCAAAATTGGCTTTTGACAGTTGGCAGCAAGGCTCGTACGAAAAATTCTCAAGAAAATGCGTAACTGTCAGAGCAACTAGATGAGTTGGGACCAAAGTCAGAGAACACCCAATATATGATGGCACCTCAGGACTTGACAGTTTTCTGCTCAGCATAGAAGAAAAGGTAGTAGAGGATCAAAGGATCTCAATACTAGATGTAGCCTTCCAGGACACCCCTGCCAGATGGTGGGTCAATCATAAAGCCTTACTCAGAAATTGGGACGATCTGAAGCAAACTATCAGTTATAGGTTTCAGAATAAAGAGCAATTGGAATCATAAATGCAGATGGATTTCCAAGTTGTGCAACTGTTCAGTGGAGAATCTGATCCGAGAGCACATATTGAACAGTGCGTGACACAGTGGCAAGTTGCGGAAATACCTTCTCGCTTCTGGGTTCAGGTATTTCCCCAGTCCCTAGGTCCAATCCCGAAAGATTGGTTCATACATGAGGAAACCAGAAGATAGACCAACAACTGGCAAACGTTGGTAGCTCATTTTTGCAAGGACTTCTCGTTTACAAGTAAGTACCCTGAGCTTGAAGTAGTCCTACAGAAGATTAAATAATTTCTTTTTACAGATAATAGTAATCAGAAATCAAACCTAGTGGTATGTCCAAAGCATAACCGAGAATTTTAGACTAATCTTCACCTAACCTTAGACAAGAAGCCTATAGAATGCTATAATATTAGCAGGGATTCATAAAGCCCAGATGACTTAGAGGAATTGAGAAACCTAGACATTAAAGAGACAGAAGGGAACAAAGAAATCCAGAACACCATACCTAATCAGACTAATAGTTCCTACAATCACCCATTAAAGTTGCGCAAAGTCAATATATTGACCACAGAGCAACCTAAGATAGCTATGGTGGGAGACTACTGGGATGAACAAACTAGTCAAGAGATACAGAGCTTATTGCGGGAATATGAGGATTTGTTCCCAAAGACCTTTTCAGAATTAAAGGGAATCAAAGGAGTTATGGGAGAAATGAAAATCGAATTGAAACCAGGATCCAAGTCTGTGAGGCATAGACCATACCGCCTTAACTCTAGAGTAAAAGAGAAGGTTAAGAAGGAGATAGACAAGATGTTGGAAGTCTAACTTATTTTTGCAGTGGAAGAAGCAGAATGGGTAAGCCCAATAGTCATTCAAAGCAAGAAAGGCACAAAGGATATCAGGGTTTGTGTAGACTATAGAAGCCTCAACTCTGCCTGTGTGCATGACCCTTTCCCAACACCTTTTACTGATGAGGTGCTAGAACAGGTTGCGGGGAAGGAAGCGTACTCAATCACAGATGGATTTTCAGGGTACCACCAAGTAAGGATTGCCGAAGAGGACAAAAAGAAGACCACATTCATAACAAAATTGGGATCCTTCGCATACAATGTGATGCCATTTGGCTTGAAGAATGCCCCTGCAGTTTTCTCCATGATTGTAATAGCAACTTTCAGAGAATTTATTCACAAGTTCATAGAAGTTTATATGGATGATTGGACGATATATAGTTTGCTAAAGGAACATGTAGCGCTGTTACGTCTAATGTTTGATAGATGCAGAGAATTGCAGATATCATTGAACCTCATAAAGTGTATCTTCTGCGTACCACATGGAAATTTGTTGGGCCACAGTATGTCGAGAGGGAGTATTAGTAGACCCAACCAAAGTTGCGGTTATTGTGAACATGCCACCACCTACGAGTGCTAAGCAGTTGCGCTCCACGCTATGACACACAGGGTACTATCGCAGGTTCATCAGAAGATATGCCAACATCACTGCACCTCTGTAAAATCCACTGAAAAAGGCCGAAATGTTCCAATGGATTCTGGAATGTGATAAAGCGTTCGGGACCTTAAAGGAGAAGCTCAGTACAACACCGATTCTGATATTCCCTAACTAGGAAAATGAATTTCACGTCCATGTAGATGCTTCAGGTACTGCCTTAGGAGCTATCTTAGCGCAACTTGGAGATGGAGCCATGGATCATCCTATCTATTTTGCGAGCCAAAAGTTGTCACAAGATGAGCGCAACTACACAACGACAGAAAGGGAGGCTTTAGCTATGATTTATGCTTTGCAGAAATTTAGACATTATTTGTTAGACTCTTATTTCAAGTTTTTTACTGATCATTCTGCATTGAAATATCTAGTTAACAAACCTGTGTTGGAAGGGGGAATTTGTAGATGGTTGCTACTATTTCATGAATTTTTGTTTGAAGTAGTTATTAAGCCTGGAAGATGCAACATAAGACCTGATCACTTGTCTAGATTAGAGTCAAGGGAAAGTGGCGGAGCAGTTGACGATCAACTCCCAGATGCAGACTTGTTCCGTGTTGAGGCCATACCAGAGTACCTGGAGGACATAACAATTTTCTTAAGTACAAGGGCCTGCCCAGAAACATATTCTGCAACCTAGAAACGTCATATGGTTGTTAGAGCAGCGGATTACCAGTTGATTGCAGGACAATTATATAAATTGGGACTAGATGGTATCCTCAGAAGATGTGTCTTGGATCATGAAAGACAGGATATATTATGGGAATGCCACAACGGAGTTGCGGGAGGTCATGTAGGAGGAAAGGCCACTGCGCAGAAAGTTCTCCAAGCTGGACTTTGGTGGGCAACGCTCTTCAAGGATGCAAAGGTATATGCTAGATCATGTGATGTTTGTCAAAGAGTGGGTAAGCCGTCACGACGAGATGAGTTACCACTTCAACCAGTTCGAGCTCTACAGGCATTTGAGAAGTGGGCAGTTGACTTCATTGGACCGATCAACCCCACAGCTAAGCATTCAAAGGCTAGGTACATCATTACCGCAATTGACTACCTTATACGTTGGGCTGAAGCAACAACTGTTTAGGACTGTTCGATCGATACTGCTGCTAGGTTCATTTTTGAGAATATTATCACTCAATTTGGATGTCCTAGGAGCCTAACCAGTGATCAGGGAGCTCATTTCATTAGTAACATTATAGCAAAGTTTACAACAAAGTTCCTGATCCAACATCACAAAAGCAACCCTTACCACCCACAGGCCAATGGAACAGTGGAAGCATTCAACAAGATTCTAGAGAGAGGGTTAACAAAGGTCTGTTGCACAAATCGAGAAGATTGGGATGATAGGGTTCCAACAGTACTATGGGCTTATAGGACAACCACAAAGAAACTCCACAGGTACACGCCGTTCCAACTAGTTCATCGGAAAGAGGCAGCGGTGCTTGCATAATTCATCACTCCAAGTTTGTACATTGCACAGATCACACATATGTCGGAGGAAGAATCAATTGCGTAGAGACTCATAGAGTTACAAGAACTCGAAGAGCAGGTTTTTAGCAGACTTACATCAATCGGTTGAGAAAGCAAGGCAAAAAGCTTGGCATGACAGGCACATTAAGACTAAAGTATTTGCGCAAGGAGACAAGGTTCTACTCTATGATAGTTGGTCCCAAAAGCATCTTGGCAACTTGTGCATGCATTGGTTGGGACCATTTATAGTTGCGGAGATCCGACCCTTAGGAGCAGTTAGACTTGCGCAACTGGATGGTATGCTGTGACCAGGATGGGTGAATGGTGCTCGCCTGAAACCCTATATATCTCAGAACTGAACTAAAAGGACTGTTGCTCTAGTTCGAAGGAGCATGTATAATAGTTAGATTTGAGTTTTTTGCAATTTTTGTAAATTCAGTTCATAAAGTCTATGTGCGCAGTGTTGCACCGCGACACGTAGTTCATTTTCTGTTTAAGTGTTGTTTGATGCAGAATTGCTGACTCAACAACGCAGGATCAAAAGCGTAAAGAATCCATTAATGACAGTCATTAATATGACGGGGACCCCTTTGGGGTCGGAGGGAGAACGAATCCGAATGCGATCTGAGTCCATGTGCCACATGAATCCAGTCCAGTCACGACCTTTATTGCTATTAGGGTACCTCGTTTGAATTTAGTTAAGCCATAAAGCCGCGATACACGAAGATGCCATCCATATTCGCTCTGGGATTCCCACCCGTCAACCGGAAAGGTCTGAAACCGACCACGTCCCTATCCAATTCGTACAAGTAAATGCCAGAATTGCCTGATAAGATTTACCCCGTTAACCCATCCCATCGGATAACTCAGATCCAAGTCGCGTCCATATAGTCGTGATGAACAATAGTTATTGCTAAACTTGCCTGCTAAGCCTAAGTATAAGGTTTTGAGAATTCGCCGTAGAACGCATCATTTTCAAAGAACTTAGCAATTTTCGAATTCTGTATAGCGAGCAAGCCTGTGCAGTTGTGAAATTTGTAGCCATGATCCTTAATCCTAAGCTCGCCGCAGGAGTTGTGATAACTCAGAATCCACAATGCTGAGAGACATAGGAAGCTGAAGCGCCATGTCTAAAGATGCAGTGCCAGACGAGCCCTGCGACCCCCAAGTCAAAGTCGTGGGTGATCTCAAGGGGAAGGTGGAGCACATCAAGCTCCTTGATCTTGACTTAACCAACCCAGTCTTGTTCCCCTAGCTGAACATAGACGTGTTCTGGACCATCGCTCCAGACGAGTTGGGAGGCATGCATTTCATGCCAAAACCGGAATTTATCAACCTATTCAACTCGACTATCATGAACCTCAAAGACCTGCTAGTATTCGGTGCCAGTGGTGATGTTGGGCGGTGCACCAAATTCCTGATCAACAGGGTGCATGACCGAAGTCTCTGGTTGGATAGGCAGTACCCAATCCATGCTGAAGACATCCATCAACTTACTGGACTATCCCTCAAAGGCGAGTATGTGTCGAAAGGATTCCAGGGTCCTGGTAAGCATGGCAAAAATAAAGGAGAGCCCAGCCTCTACGAAAGGTTCAACACAAAGAGGGGGGGGGTGCACATCAAAAATTGATCCCATACTACCAGAGACAGTCAGGACTGGTTGTTACATCATAGCCAGCAAGGTTATGAGGTCATACTACAAGGGAGAATGCATGTTATCATAGCCAGCAAGGTTATGAGGTCATACTACAAGGGAGAATGCATGTTAGATGCATTGTCAGTAGCAGACTTTTGCGCCAATGGCACTGTATTCAACTGGTGTAGTTACATGTTGGAGGAACTACTAGTGGCTTGCGAGGAAGCCCAGGAGAAGGGAGGCACCTTCACATACGGCTACCTGTTGGTGGCGTTCGCGATGTTCAAATGGACGCCACCCGCTGGAAGACCGTTGGCGCTAGCAGACAAGGGGCGCATGGCAAAGATGTTTGAGCCATGGCACTCCAGGGTAGACTCGGAGAACACAACATTCAACAACTCAACGTTCTCCAAGTGGTACAACACACTGATCGACGCAACACAGAGGTTGCGCATTCCGCAGGAGCTCCTCAACTGCAACACGAGGAACATTGCTTTCAGCATGAACCGACATCATACGTTTGTATGACTGAGGCATGCTAATCGGGAAGACTTCCACTCGAGAATGCTGTCGTTCTACCTAGACGAGGAGGCCTTTGACAAAGAGGTAATGTCGTGACTAGGAGTTAAACGCAACCCGCGCAAGTCGGGGATGCACTATATCTTGCCTACAGAAATGCTGAAGAAGAAAGGCAAAGAAGCAGGGGTAGGATCCAGCTCATGACCAGAGGCCTAGAAGAAGGAAGCTCAGGCATAGTCAGACTCTGAGGAGGAAGACGAGGCGTAGCCATTGGAGCGCAAGAAAAGAACGCTGTCAGTCTTCCCGCAGTTGCCAGATAAAGCCATGTTGACAGGTGAGGATGTCAACAAGATCTTGAGTGCTACGTTCATTACTGAAACAGTGGCGAAGAAGTTCAGAACCGGGGTCTCGCCGAGTAAAGTTCTGAACCCCCAACCCCTTTCATCCGCCGTCCCCCGCACTCGCTCAACGGTCAGAGTAACCCCCATCATCTATATTCAGGACGACCCTGAGCCTGACACCCTTCCATCACCCTCATCACTGAGCACCCTCCATCACCATCACAACCCAGTCGCCACCCTCAAAAACCACCAGTCCACCCCAAACCACAGATCCAAAGCCGATGCAGCTCGATCCTGTTAATATTACGGTAGTAACTGCGGGAGGTATTTACCTCCACGTGTGAACTTGACGAGAATAGAATACTCCGGGAAGAAAGAAGAAACCCTAATGAGTTGGCTAATAA
>CBVK0100413903.1:0-19122 GCA_900067695.1 Picea abies
ATCTACATATAGAGCTATGTAAGTGTGTGCAATTTCATGGATGATGAATATGTAGACAATATTTTAAAACCTATTAAACAATGGAAATGATAATAGGGAGTTGGAAAAATGAGTGTGTTTTTGTTTGTGTAATATAAACTATAAATTTGTCTATTTGAAAGTAAAACCAAAGAAACCAACTCATACAACACTTAGAGGAAAATAAAGAATCCCACATAATTTTTTTGAATTCATAGTAACGTGCACACATTATAAACCACACCCATTTTAGTTATAAAATTATATTATAAAAGTGAGCACAAATTTTGGTTATAAAAGCGCAGATGCATTAGTTTTACATAAAATAATAACCACTTCAAAATCCCTCACCTTAACATGTTTCAAAAGAAAATATTTAGCACTAAAACATTGTTTCAAGGGCATAGGACTTATTTTCCCCTCCTAGTGGATATCTGTGGTCACCCACCTATTCCACGGGCTCGAAAAATAGTTTTCCATCTTGGTAGTTTTTCGGGTTCCAAACTTCTGGGGTCGTTTTGAGGCCCTAAACGGCGTTTGTTTGGGGATTTGGGGCCCAGGTGACTTCTAATGGCCAGTCAAAAATCGTTCTTCTCAGTTATACCTTTCCAACGGTGTATCGAGTGCCCCAAACGAAGATTGTATGCAACAGTTACGCTCTCAGGAAGTTGACATATCAACTACCCCCATCGGGGCTCGCAAACCTTTTGGATTTTCATCTTCCGAGGTTAGGGTTTTGGATTTTACTTATGTTAATAAGGACTTTGAAGCCTCATTGTAACAATCATCTTCTTTTGAATGCGAGTAGCTGTCACATCTCTTCTCAAAGATAAGCTATCACCATTCTAGCGAGTCTTTTACTCTATATTTTTACAGTCTATGTACATTTCTGTCATTAATAGAAATCATGTTTTACTGTATTTCTTTGTTTCTGGAAATATTTATGTGTATTTCATTGTAATATCTATGATTTCATTTCGTTCTAAAAGATAATTCAGATCAGTGGCATCAGAGCAGATTGCTCTTGATTGTTTTTCAGTGCATGTCCCCGACGAGTTCCAAGTATGGCAAGTTGGGTCTTGAGCTTGTCTCTCTTAAGGACTATTTCTCTCGCATGCCCAATAAACTCTCCATGGAAGAAGAAAAGAAAAATGGCAGAGCATAAGATTCTATTTATTTGTTGTTTGAGCAAGCTCTCACGCGACAAAGAGACAAAATGATGGAGAATTTTTCCCACATCCTTCAATGCCTATCGATAGCAGCAGGCACACCTTCATCAAGCGACCACTTTGGAGACACCTCACCTTTCAAGGTATAGGTCAATTTTGATATTCCTACATTTGAAGGTCATATAGATGCAGATTCCCTAGACAAATAGTTAAATCTGTTAGAAGGTTATTTCTCTGTTCAAAATTTTTCCAACAGAGAAAAGATCACCTTCGTGCTCCTTAAGGATCTCCCCCATGTCAAACATTGGTTGGAAACTTACTGGGAGGAAATTTCCACAAAGGAGTCTCGAATATATGGGGTCAATCCCACTTGGGATTTTTTTGTGGATACGGTAAAGGAACATTATTATCTTGTTGGCAACTATGAGGACCAGTACATGACATGGACCACACTACGGGAAGAGAGGGGCCAAGCAGTGTCAGTGTTCACCAATACCTTCCATACTTTGTGCGCCAAGCTAGGTATCAAAGACTCCAAGCGACATTTGGTTCTGAAATACCGTGGGGCTCTAGACAGATACATTCAAACTGAAATGGATTTTCTGGAAATCTCATCACTCGGCACTACTTATCGATATGTTGTTAAAATAGAGCAGAAATTTAAGCACCAAAACAAACAGGTGTTCAGGGCTGCAAATCCGCAACAACGAAAGTATGATAAAGATGACACTAACAAACATCTTCTCGAAAACCATTCCAAGCCACAGGAAAATAAGGCTCATGGAAAGACAAAGAAGGACACCGAAAAATGGTGCGATTTCCACAAAATACCTTGGCACAACATTGATGAATATCATTAAAAACAATCATTTGTGGCTGAGATCAAAGACAAGGAGCCAAACCCTAATTCAGAATTTGATTCAGAAAATACTAATAAAAGACAGATCATCGACATAGATCCCACTGCTATTGTCACGACCATAACAATTCAACTAGAAGAACCAAGAGATCCTGAAGAGGGGGAGCACCTTTTTCATTCATGGATGTGGGTGAATGGGATCTCACTGCATTTTATTGTTGATAGAGGAAGCCAAAAGAACCTCATCTCAACAAAGGTTGTCAAACAGTTGGGATTGTCGACAACACCACACTCACAACCATACAACATTGGGTGGCTTCACCAAGGACGATATATTTGTGTCAACCAACAGTTTTGATTGTCATACAACATCTAGCCCTTCAAGGATGAGGTATTATGTGATGTTTCCCCACTGGATGTCTTTGATGTTCTCTTGGGCTAGCCATATATGTGGAATCTCCATGTTGTTTATGAGTCTCGACCTTGTAGTTTCATTGTTACTTTGGGGGGTCATCTCTACAGAATACCAAAGGTAGTTCCAACTACTATCTCACCGAAACAATGCCGCAAGGTAGTATCTCATACTACAAAATTCAACTTCTTCACAAACTGTTCAAAAGGTGAACAAAAGGATACTACAACTACTACATCCTTGGCCCAAGCACCTTCTATCCAAAAGAAGTGGGTCGATAAGACTGTAGCAAAACACAAATATTCCTTCTGCACAAAGACATCTCATGTAGCCTGATTGGTTAAACAGATTCAACCTGGAAAGCAATAGGTTTGTGACATCCTTCCACAAACCAAGCATCTCCAGCAAGGCAAGCAGCTCACTAAGATTCAGATTCAGCAAACGTTTCCCCCTCTCCCCCGGGAACTCAACGCAATGGAGACCATTACTTCTTAAGGAGGGAGGATTGATCCTGGGCTCGAAAAAAAAAATTCCATCTTGGCATCTTTTTAGCACTTTTTCGGGTTCCAAACTTTTAGGGCCATTTTGAGGCCCTAAACGACGTTTTTTTGGGGATTTGGGGCCCAGGTGAATACAAAAGGTGTTGACATGGGCCAATTGAAAATTGTTCTTCTTAGTTATACCTTTCCAACGGTGTATCGAGCACCCCAAACGAAGATCGTATGAAAAAGTTACGCCCCCAGGAAGTTGACGTATCAACTACCCTCATCGGGGCCCACAAACCTTTTGTCTTTTCATCTTCCAAGGTCAGGGTTTTGTATTTTACTTATGTTAAAAAGGCCTTTGGAGCCTCACTGTAACAATCATATTCTTGTGAATGTGAGTAGCCATCACATCTCTTTTCAGAGATAAGCTGCCACCATTCTAGCGAGTCTTTCACTCTGTGTTTTTACAGTCTCTGTACATTTTTTTCATTAATAGTAATCATGTATTACTGTATTTCTCTGTTTCTAGCAATATTTATGTGTATTTCATCGTAATATCTCTTCTTTCATTTTGTTCTAAAAAATAATCTGGATCACCTAGCCATAGTTAAGACCCATTCCCTTTTCATAATTGCCTAATGGCACCTAGAATACCACTTGAAGGTGAAAGAACCCATAGAGAGGGCATGTGTCATGGTTGGAGACCTTGTTTACAATGCTTAGTGTAGTACCCCATTTTTGAGTAATAATTTGAACATTCATATTAAAAATGCATCGTCGACTACATGACAAATAAGGACATATTCATAGGGGGATAAAAGGGTTAAGCTAGTTATTATATTTTATTCACCCATTTGGAATTAGTGGGGAAAAGTGGTTACATGAGCTTCTTGGGGAGGCCATGTGGTGCATTATTGCATGTAATTATATAAACCATGTTGTTGTGTAGGATGAGGGGGAAAGAGGGATGGAAAACTAAGATTTGTTGTGTGGTTGAGTAAAATGTGAGAGCTTGATATCTATCTAGTATGTTTTTTAGAGTTGGCCTATGCACCCATCTTTGTGGATTCATATCCTCAATTGAGGGGTGGCCTATTGTAGAGAGAGAATGTGAAACAGAGCCCAAGGTTGGGTGGAATATTCAACATTTGCATCCAGGGTGTGAATCTTTTGTGAAGATAATTGTTATTTTGTCTCTATATTCTCTGTATTTTATATATGTATATTCACTTTGATATTTATTGCTTAAGGTTGTATATTGCATGATATTTGAATAGTTGACGTATTCTTCAATATTGCATGAGCCTATAATATTTTAATATGTTTCTTGATTGTTTCATGCACTTTCATCATGCTTCTTGATTATTAAAGAACATTATCATATTTCTAAATTTGCCCAAAAACATGAATATTTTAGGTACTCGGGTAATGGGTACATTACAGGTTTGTATTAGAGCACTAGTTGTAGCAATTGGGTCATATGGTCTGACACACAGGCCAAACTATAGTGATTTGGAAGATCCCAAGATAAAGGGTGCTTGGGTGGCCGGAGAAAATTTCTTGAAAATATGCATTTTTGAGAATTTTGGAAAACAATGGCAAAACAAATTCCATACAATGACGTTGATGATGACATGGAGGTGACGAGTCAGGTGACATGGTAGTGGTGATGAGGATAGGTCATGGTGGTGGGACCAGAAGGTGATGTAGGGGCCACGAAAAACAGGGTATCAGACCCAATACCATAAGTGGTATTGGGCATTTTTTAGGGTGGTTTTCCAATGTTACAAAATGCCTCGAGTGGAACAAGAAGCTGGCATGTAGGCAGAGGGTGGTATGGTGGTATTAGGCCCTTTGGTGACATTAAATTCCCTCCCACTAAAAATATTGATACAAATCTCAATTGTTGACCTACCCTCGATCTTCGTTGTCTGATTTGGGGATTGAGCATGTCATTTTCCAGAGGTAAATTTGCAATATGGGACCCATCCATCACCATAGAAAATGTATGGGTGGCATGTCAATAGTCGGGTATGGGTGGGATTCGTAAGAAAATAAAGAAAAAGAGAGAAAGAGAGAGAGAAAGGGGGATGAGAGGATGATGAGCTAGGGTTAAGGTGGCTGGAGGGGTGACATGGAATCCCCTCAGGGTGCCATGTGGACCCAAGGTGCCACATCACCAACCACATTAATAAATTCCATGTATACAAATGATATCATATGTCTAGAAAAACAAAAATCTAAGTCTGGGAAAAAATCATATTTTGGCTACAATAGGAGCATAATAACCCAAATTGAGATGAAATTTCCTAGTATGTCCATAGTTAGGAGAGATATAGAAGTTCCATTGAGGGCCATTGCTCGATTTTGCACGAATTCTCTAGAATCTGCAAATTAGTGTTTTTTGGAGATCAGAGTCATATTATTTGACAATGCCTCTGTTTCTAATGAAATTTTTATAAGGTGTTAGGAAAGGAGACATGAAAAAAACCAGTGGATCATTTGGCTAGATTCCATGGGGTTTAGAGTGGGGATACTAAAATAGGCCAAAATACACTATTCCAGGTCACTTTTTGGGGATTTTGGGGATTTTTAAAGGAGGAAAAGGGACCCCAAATCATGAAAATGGAAAAACAAATTACTTGAAATTTTAATTACTCATCAATCCAGAAAACTTTTATTTAGTGAAGTATTTCCAAAAGTGCTTAGTTTGGGAGATAGCCTATTTTTCTAATTATTCTAACGATGGAGAAATTCTAAAAAGGAAAAAGTTGCCAATTTTAGATTGTTGTAGAATTTTACTGGAGAAAAATATTAATAATATGAAAGTTTTTGTGTCTTCATCATCTTGAATGTTATCAACACCCAATACAAATTTTGTGTTGGTTCATGTAACACCACGGTTTTAACCCTTATGAACTAGAATGTATTATATAATCATAACTTAGGTTGATGAGTCGGTAAAGTTGAAAAGGGGCTAGAGTGCCTATGAAATTTAATACTTCATATACATTAATAAAATACACCGCTGGCTCAAAGACGAACAAGGAAAAAAGAGATAGGGGGATATGATTCCATGAGAGAGGGGGATTAAGGGGATAAGTCTTTTTATTATATTTCTATTTACCCATAATTGATTTTATGGAGAAAAGGAGTTACATGAGCTTCTTGGGAGGAATTCCATGTGGTTCTTGATTTTCATATAAACATCCCTTGTGGGCTATTTTGGGGGTGGTTCGAGGGTTCTTCTTCTTCCTCCTCACTCTCTCTCTCTCTCTCGTTGTTCGTGGGTTCACTTGTTATTATTAATTCACTCTTACACCCTCCTCACTCTGGTTGAATTCGTGTGCTCTTAGTTTGAGCATGGAAATGAATGGATGGAGGAGGAGAGCCATTGCTAGATGGTTGTAATAGATTATTGATCATTCTAGGAGGGAATGGATTCCTGTGTGCATGAGATTGATGGAAATTTAGAAAGAACTATCCACAAATGAGAATCCTTGGAATTTCTAGTAGATTTATTTCCTAACCAGTAGCACTAGAGCCCTGGAGAGAAATGGAACAATGCGAGGGGATACATGGCAGAGAAAGGTGTTCATTTCTTTGGGTTGTGCAAGTTGAGGGGGAAAGAGAGCTGGAAATTTGGATTTGTTGTGTGGTTGGGAAACCTGAGAGATAGTTAGCCAACTGTTGTGTGTTTCAGATTTGGCCTAGGACCCATCCATATGGATTCATAGCCCTGGCTCGAGGGTGACCTATTGTTGAGAGTAAATGAACAACAATGTATATGGTTGGGAGGAACGTCCTTGGTCTACATCCAGTTGTTGAATCTTTACTTGAAAAGATAAGTTCTCTCTGTCATGTGTTTTCTGTATAATGTATATTTCGTTGTGTATTTAATTATCTCTGAGATATGTATTTATAATGTGCATGTTTTTTGGTTATTTGATGTGCATGGCACACTGTTTATTTATTTTATGTTGTAGCATGGATCTTGATTAATGCATGTGGGTCTTTCTTGCTTGATTTCAGATTAAATGTTATTAGAATTCGAGATCAGTTAAGAAGAAAGTTTTTGGAGTAGCATGGCCAACTTGTGGGTGGCTAGGTACATTACAGATTTGTATTGTGCCTAGCCTGTGCATGGATGAGAACATGACAGATTGGTATCAGAGCTCTATTTTTCAACACTGAGCTTGGGTGGGTCAAGAAAGATGAATTGAAGAGATATTTCACACATAATTGATTTTGAAGTGGCCAAATTTCAAGTTACAGTGCATCCATGGTAAAAATCAGAAGAAATTGCATGGAATTGGGAAAAATCCCCAATTTCGGTTGTTAAATTCACGGGAAATTTGAGAAATTTGGCCAAGTGGTGAGATATTCTTAATTCAATATCTATTCTAGAAACTTCAAACCTAGAATTGGTCGAATTTGAAGTTACATGGTGCCAGGAGGGCACTGTCAGAACACTTTGATCATGTTCAAAATATCAGGAGGTGTAGTGGTTCGAGAAAAAAAGTAGAGGCCAAGGAGTCGACCATGCAATGGAGAGATCAAAGGTCGAGCCTTTGAAAGTTTGATAAATTCTTCATTGGAGGGAAGCAGAGCCATAGAGGAGATCAAATCCTAGTAATTGGATATGAGCGCAAGAGAATGAGAACCATCGATCAGATTTCTCAGGTCATAAGTCTTGGCCAAAGTAGAGTGGATCTCATCCATAGATCCAATCATGGAACATGAGTTGTAGATCTCACAATTTAGAGATTCAACACTTTAGGAAAAATTGACCCTTGTGTCACCAAGAGGAGAAATACCTTAAACTACGAAGTCCTAGAGTGAATCTACACCGTAGATCATTGGGAGAGTGTGAGTTTTTGGATCCCCGAGTGGTTCGATGATTCGACACTTCGAGAGAAATTGGTTATGGTTGTTCGGAGTGGAGAATTCCCCGAAGTCCCGAATTCTAGAGTAAATATTGATCGTCAGGTGTTGGGTACACGTGTCCATAGATTTCCAAGTATTCTAAAATTTGGCAATCCAGAAGATTGTGGGTGGAATTTATTTTGGTGTGAAAAGTATCGAAGCTTCGAAGTACTAGAGTTAATCTTAGTCGTTGATCAAAGGAGAGTCTCAATCATAGATCTCCGCCCTTCACCAATTCGACATTCGATATTTCAGGAGTGTGGTGGTTGTTTGGAGCGAGAAGCCTTGAAGATCGAAGCATAGAGTTAATCACAGTCGTTGGCTATGGGAGGAGTGTGAGCCATCGATTTCAATTTGACATTCAACTATCCGGGAGGTAGCGTGTGTTGGAGTTGGGAAACTTCCGAAGCCCAAAGTCCTGGATTTGATCTCAGTCATAGATCAAGGAGAAAAGTGTGGATCATTGATCAGAAGTACAAGGATAGGGAAGTTTTGGCACTCTAGAACTTTTCCACTTCGGATTCTACTAGAGACTAGGAAAATCCCCGAAGTGTCAAAGCTTCGAAATGCCGAAGCTGTGAAGTGTCAAAGCTACAAAGTGTTGAAGCCACGAAGTGTAAAGACACAGCCTGTGAAATCACGCAGGCTGTTAGATATAGAGCAAAAGAATGTGGACTATTTGTTTGTTTGATGATGTGTCATAGGCCACGTGGAAGGGTTGTCGTGTGGGGACACATGTCACTTGGATTCAATACCTTTTGGACCCCAACATGTTCTTTTTTTTGTGACATGTGGAACACATTCCATGGGTCCACATCACCATAGGTGACATCAACATTCCATGTCATCTTTGGGGCTGTCTAATGTCTCTACCAGTGAAAGCGTCAAAGACCGAAGTCGTGAATTCACATAGACCCTCGATCTAAGATCCCTTCGGGACTTTTCTCAACAATTAGATCAAGCAGTGGAAGGATGGTGTAAGCACTTTGGAAAATAACACTCTAAGGAAGTGGAACGACTTGAGACTTGAAATGTCCCAGAGTCCTAGAGCATCAAAGTCCCGAACTAATTAAGGACTGTCCATCCTAGTACCTGATTAAGTCGCAGTCGTTGATCTCGTTGAAGCCTCTATATGGGGTAGGATTGTCCAGTCAATAGGAGATTAAATCTTGACCGTCCAATATGCTAGTGGAGCTAATAGAAGGGTTTCGGAGAAGTTTTACTTCAGGAGAAGTGGAAGATTGAAATGGGAGTATAGACTAAGGCCAAAGTCCGGAGGACTTGGTTCCAATGTCGGTCTCATGATAAGGTAAATGGGTTGAGGTGAGAAGGTCCTATAACTAACCAAGCCCTTGAACATTTTTCGAACAAGATCTTGTGTATAAGAATAAGGGAAAAGAGCTAAAGGAATGTTGTTAGAGAAGATAAGCCTGTGGTTTCGAGCCATGGTCACAGGGAAAGTGGTTTCAAGGAAGCACATGTGTAGAATTTGAATTTTGTACCAGTTAAAGGAGTAGTGGAATGTTTCAACAATATCCTTTTGCAAAGAAAAAAAAATAGGGGGGATAAAAGTAATTTTTCGGGAAGCCATAATGTTTAGCTCAGATATTAGATTGGGGAAAGAATACAATCATTGGAAAGCTTAGTCAGATAAGAATGACTTGGAATTATTCTATTTTGAATAACTGTGATATAATTATTCATGAATTAAGAAGAAAAAGTACATGTAGCATTAATTGGAAGATTTCTATAATATGTATAATTCTAACAAAAATGGTTGCTTGCAGATTTTGTAGAATTGGAGATTTAATTGGATCAATTCTAGTCTAGGATTGGATATCATAGTAATGGAAGCATGAAAGAGATTGTATAAGTTGGTTGAGTCAACAAAGAACTACAGGGAAAGTAATGGAAAGTGGATAAAGAACTCAAGAAGAGTAGAATAGAAGGATTATTCATTAGCTGCTACAAAGTTTGAATAAATTGCAGGTACAACAAAAGAAAGAATCCTCACATAGGAAATGAAGCTAGCAGGTGAATAATGTCATTAATGGGCATAGCAAGGAAAAGTAAGGCTCCATATCCTTGTAGGTAGAGATGTGTAGACAGTTCCAAAGTATGAGGTGAAAAAGAACAAAGAACTTAAGAGGTTGTGTGAATAATATCTATGTGTCAAGGATAGGAGTTCAAGGGAAGGATTTGTTAGATATGACTTATCTACTTGTATAAAAGTACTTAGTGAAATAAATTCACTTCTGATATCAGAGTTCACAGTGGGAGTAGGATGCCAATGCAGAGAAATTGGAGATAGAAAAATGAATGTTCCTTCACTTGAAAAGTGTCACTAAATGAAAATAGACTTCCATTGTGTTGATGGGCGAAATCGATTGTCTGTCAACTGGAAGAGTGGAACCGGTCCGAGGTTGTCTAATAACCCAAGCCGTTTGGGATGAACCACCCTGACAGATTTAGCGGCTCCGTTAGCCGATCTAAGTCCTAAGAAAAAAAGAAAAAGAAAAAAAAAACTACTCTAAACTAACTAATCTAACTAAAACTAACTATTAAACAAACTAATAAGCTAATCTAACTAAAACTAACTATTAAACAAACTAATAAACTAATCTAACTAAAACTAACTATTAAACAAACTAAAACAAAATTAATTATTCTATATATACAATCTACTAACTAATACTATACTAACTCTAACTGATTAACTATCTAACTACTAACAGAAATAAATCTTATTCACAAAATTTACAATATTAACAATTTACAGATTTAAATAAAACCTGAAAAACTCATTAATATTCTGTCTTAAGACAGAAAGAGATATTTTTTGTTGATTTTATAATTTTATGAACAGAAATAAAACAGAACTAACTAAACTAAACAACTAATATACTAATTATAACTACAAATCTAACTAAACTACTAATATTATACTAACAAATTAACCAAACAAATAAATAACAAACTGACCTAGAGAAATGCTCTAGGTTTGCCCTGTGTATGATGATTGTCTTAGCTAATTGGAGGGAGGAAACCCGCACCGAATTATCCAGGCGCTCCTTGTAAACAGAAAGCCGCAGTGCTCTTCAAATATGATTACAGGACAAACAAGACATAAAAATTACAACAATCTAATGATTTATAAATCTTCATAGTTAGATAAACCTGTATGCAAAGACTTATACAAAATGATCCAATTAATGAAGAAGAGAAATCTGTGATTCATCAACTGAAACAAAGTAATTGTTGTATTTTTAAGTAATGAAAGAAATCAGATATGGATAACACATTAATTAGATCATATCATTCTGCAATAGATTACGATAGTTAAAGTAGTCTATAATCAACTGCAAATGACATGCATAAACTTGAAACAAAAGATTGATATTATGAAAGCGAAAGATGTAGCAAAACATCAATTCCTGTCTCAGTTTGTATTAGAAATCCATAGCCTGGTTCTCCCACAAGTGAGGATGCCTTATTACAAAAAATAATAAGTATTTAAAGACCTTCCACAGGGTAAAACATCCATGTGGAAGTTATCAAAACTGTTTACATAAAATCCAGGAAGATATCCCAAGTCTGACTAAACTAGGAACCTAAAATAAAACTAAAATGCACAAATATCTCCTAGACTGTCCAGCATGTCCAATGAAATTCGGATGTACCTGAAAAGGGTTAAAAATGGACAAGTTAGAAGGGTATTTTATTGATAAAATGATAAAAAATATAATTCTATAGACTAGCTACAGAATCTTGCGATTCTGTAGCTGGTCTAAATTAGACACATAATCAACATTAAAATCAATTCAAATCTTTCAAGAATTAAATTCAACTATTAACAAGTATCTAATAGCTATTTGAAAGACAAACGAATCATTCAAATTGAAATTGTCATACTAGTTTGAGATCAAAACACGACAAACGACTAAAGAAAGGCATATACTCTGTTTCATTTGTTGTCATGAAATCGGGTAAACATAATCGTAATGAACAATAATGAAATTCTTTGATATCAAACTAAAATCGATATAGTTAAACAAATCAATTGCCTTATCCATCAACAGGAAAGACAATTGAATCTATACGAAAACAACAGGATCATTTCCGGATTTGATACAATTGTATTGACATAACAAACGATCTATGCCATGAGCGAATCAAATCAAAACTGGTGCGTAAATTGTCATAAACGACATCATAACAAGATCAATCAATTGATAACAGGATCCATAAGAGTTGTCCGATCGTTTTTTATTGCAAATCGGGGCAGACAAAATCAATTGTCATTCACAAAATCATTTCTTGAATTCATTTTAAAACGACTATTACCCGAATTTCCTCATACGAATTTGACAGAAATAACATAAGTCAATCTGAGTTAACAAACTCGTTTGAAAATTAAAATTAACAGAGCTACAACCAAGTCTATTTTTTATACGAATCCAACTCATAAAAAAAATCATACTAACTGAAGATACACAACAATCCAATCAAGATAAGAGCAAATCGAACAGTTGGAGTTTAACATATTTGTTGTGAATCAAAACCGTTCCATGATTCGGGCGCAAATATCTGTTGCACAGGGTTAAATGAGGATATCGTTTCCATGCAAAACAGAGTCATTCTTTCCAAATCGGAGTTGATCATAATTGAATTCCTGGTTTAGAAGATTACATCACATCAATTCAAACTCACGAAGCCATTCCAAACATAGCATACAAACTAAATCTGAGCCGATATAATCCATCCATAACGAAATCATAACAAATCAAAACATGGTCATGCTCTAATTTAAGCATAAGAATCTCCTATACAGGTCAAACAAAATCCAAGCACACACCATTTATCACATTAAATCACAACAATAGACAAACAAATTAAAACCAATAAAAACCAATGAAAACCAAACCATTTGCTAAACTAGGCATGACCAAATCATTTAACCGAATCATAACCTCATTTAATTTTAGCAATGTGAAAGAAATGTATAGAGTGAACAACATAACCATTTTAGATATGGCCATAACAGAGTCATTTCAAACAATAGATAGAGCTATTTGAAAACCACACTCAAATCATTATATTAATGCTAGCAAATCACAAAACAAAATTGATACCTAAATTCATACTTGGATGACGAGCAGACAGCTTGATTATGACATTTTGGAATTGACGACGGCTGTAGCCGATTCGACATTCCTAAAAACTATGGAACCAGTGGTTTTCTGCTTCCTATCATTTGCTTGAAGCTTGTCTCTTTGGCTAGTCAACACTGCAACTTGGTTCTCCAACGATTTGATTTTCGATTGAAGTAAGGGAACATCTATATAGTATCATTCCAAACACACATCACATTGGTCACAAGACGACTGTCCGGGCTTTGAAAATGCAGGTGAGGGTTTGGTTAAATTGTCGAGGGTTTCGTTAGGTAGTTTGATCCCAGGGTAGCTAGGATTGTTCCTTAGGCAAGGGGGTAGATTAGAAACGAAATCATAGGGTAGCTCGGAGCACAGACCTTGTGAGTAAGGGTACTCACTAGCTAGGAAGTGTTCGATGTCAGAGTTAGAATCTTCACTAAGGATTATGGGCTTCTTCTCGGTACTAGGTTTAGTTTTATTCCTATCCAGTCTTGATATAAGTCGAGCATTCCTTTTTCCTTTTCCATCAACAGTAGGGTTTCCCTTGACCTTTTTTCTTACAGGATTTTTAATAGCCTCAGCCTTCTCGGTTATAGTATTGGGTAAGTCAATATCAGGGTTGACCGAGGGTTTAGGAGAGGGTAGTAGGACATGGAAGGGCACGGGTGGCACGACCTTAGCTTCATTAATCATAGGCTTGTCAATCTGTGTTACAACCCTAAATTGCACCCTTCCTTGCCATGGCCATACTGAACAAAATCTTGAAAAACCTCTTAAATTAAGTAACCCGCGCCCTAACCCATTACTGGGCACGTTGGAACCCTGGCAGGCCTCCTACTGGATGCATTGGAATGCTGGCTGGCCCACTACAACCCGCGTTTACCTAACAAAGCACAAAAACAGGAAAGTTGCTGATGGGACGAAAAGCTTTGGGTCAGTTAACTGGAACTCCCAGCCATGCATGGCCAAGAGTTCATCCAAAACCCTAGCTCCTTCTAGCCTATAAAAGAAGGGGTAGGGGTACTATTTGGAGGAGGAAAATCATAGCAAGGAAACTCTACCCAATTGCCGAATCCGTTTTGTCCCAACCCTTTAGCCTTTCCTCAAGCTTTAGGAGAATTCAAGAAAAGCAGTTGGAGGACAAAGAAGAGGAGGAGCCCAGGATCAGGATCAAGGAATGGTGGCTGATCTCTATTATTATTGTAAGTTGATTCATCTTGAGATTAATAAAGAATACTTTTCCCGTCCCAACGCACGAGTTATATATGTTTTATTGATTTATGCTTAATCTCTAACCCACTAGTAGAACAATAGAATGCATGCGTAGTGTTTTTTCTTGATTGCAGAATCGTCTTTGGAAGGAGCAGCAGAAGCAAGCGGATAAAGCGCAATGGAGGATCTACACCAAACATCAGTAGAAAGGTTAGTAGGTTCTTTCCATGTTTGCATGTGAAAAAGGGTTTTAGGTTTGGGGTAGAAGGTTAAAAGTGATTTCTTAAGGGTCATGATCTGCATGCAAGTTTAAGCCCTAGCTTGTTAGTCCGTAGGGTATAATTTCCCAACAACAATCTGGATAGGGTCTGTATCATCAAAGCCATTTCGAAAGATAAAAGCTTGCCAACTATCACCGTGGAGACTTAAGTGATTAACAATGATAAGCCTGATTAGGCCGTGGTGGAACAAGCTACTATCGACCTTTTCTCTTTTCAACCTTTTTGACATTTTGTATAGGCTTTGCTGGAAATAAAAAGGCATATTCAACAGATACCCCATAAAATTCATTAACAGTCGAAGGTGATAAAGAAAAACGAGTCCATATCGACCCTCACAGGTCACGAATTGTTTGACCACCATCAAAAGATCATGCCATCATGTTTTAATCATGGAAATCGGCATACCTCTGTCACAAGATGTGACCTTTCGTGAGATGAACAGAAGTGGCCATGGCACCTCCTCCACTTTAGAGTTTTTAAACCAATGTTGGCCCATGGATGGTAACCCTGTGGTGGAGCTAATGAACTCTTCACTGATTTCCAACTGAATGTCACCCACCTTGGCCCTACAGCCATCAAAAGTCAGGGCGAACTGCTGTGCAACGAATAAATTAAAACCCTCAAACCGTTGTATAAAGGTGAGCCAACCGCTATCCTCTAAGTCTTTCTAGGCATTGTCGAACAGTAGCAAGGCTTGGCTATAGTTCGGCTCGATTCGCACCACTAGTGCCATGGAGCCAAGCACACGGTAAGTCCAGGGTTTGAATCATAGCACGCATAGGATCAGAGTGCACGAAGGGTTACTCGATGCTAGTAGAGGTGAAACAGGGATAAGGGATAGGAATTAATGACATCATGTGAAGTTGGTGGAGCTTATTTGCTGGCCATGCATAATAGTCATTACCAATGGTACAAACACCAATGATTTCAACTATACAAATCACAAGGCAATAAATGTTATAACCATGCCATTTCATTCAATCCATTGAAATCTTTGGTGAGTGGGTACACCATGTGTGCAATCAACATTATGCCATAGTTTTAAAACCAAACATACAAATAGAAACCAATACCAATGTTTTGACTATGTGACATGCGTTATAACAATTCATATCAAGAGTTTAACCAATGTGCCAATGCATTTTGAACTAGTTGTTATATCAAATGAAATATATCAAGGGTTTAACCATAACACCTATATATTTTATGAAACCAATGGTCAAATAGATCAAATCAAAGAACATATAAATCCAACCACCAATGCATCACAAACTCAATGAGACAAAGTCACACAATCAATCCAAGAATGTCCAATGAGTACATATCAAAAAGTTTTGCTAACTGCATAATGATAAGTGAAATGTAAGCGCAATGGGCATATCGACAAGAATGATAATGACAATTCAATGATGACTTTAATGCAAATTTGAAAGAACAAGTTTTCACGCTTACAGTCGTGAAAAAAAAAATGAAGGTAAATGCGCAAATGTCGCAAAAATAAAAATGTCATTTATTTGAGAATTGCGACGAAAATTAATGTTTGCAAAACATTGGTGTAGGCAGCTTATAAAACAGTAAAAAAAATGAATTGGCTGCCAACAATGGCGACACACTGGTACAAGCAGTTATCTCTGCCAAAAGGACAAATTCAGATTAAGACAACAAAGAGAATTCCAAATCAAAAGCAACAACCAGAAAATTGTATAAACATCATCATTAACCAACTATTTCAGTAGTGTTTTAAAAGATGAAAACAGATAATAGTCTTAAGATCAACGAGTCATGATATTAAAGATAAAATCTCCAATACTGTTGACAGAACCACTGCTGCCAGCAGGCATCCATAGCCTCAGGGTTTCCATTTAACCCACTTTGACATCTGTATCCTGCCAAGAAGTTCTAGATCAGAATAAAGGACATTAAAGAGGTTTCTTATTTGCAAATTTTCATATACCCGACATTGCTTCACTGCCAGTGGGCCTGTTCAGTACCCTGATGAAGTTGTCTTGGCGTCATGCATGCATTTACCCACTGCTAGCAGACCTATTCAGCATCCCGACGGGTCTACAAGCACTTCCCACAGCTCTATTTATAATTTATTTTGTTTTTTTTTCAAAGATATATAGTTGAGTGGGGTGACACTGAAAATCATGATATTTTAACATATTTTTTTAGATCTCATCAAATATTTTTTAGAACTGTCCTATATTAAGAGCCAGAGATGTTTTATTTGCAAAAAACAACTTCCTAAGGTAGGGAGACATCATCTGAGTCATTCCCTTAAGGAATAGGGACAGCATAAAGCTTGTCAACACACTTGATGTAAAGCTTGTCATGATCATCAAAATCAAGATAAAGCTTTACATATACCATTGATGTTTATACAAAATTTCTTTAGCAGTTATTTCAGTGAAGGAATTTTCTATTGTCTTGGTCTGAATAGCTTAGTACACAGGTATGTGTATTTCAAAGAAAATACAAACTGATAAATTCAACAGAAAAAATCAAAAACAAAAAGCAAACTAAAAAGAAAACAAAAGAAGAATATGTACATAATATACAAGGGTTGTCATCAAGAAAAGTATCTTTTCAGGGCTTGGTCATTCACCGAATAGGTGTCAAGCTGCCCCTCAAGATTCTGCAATCGAAAATAACTGGGACCCAACTTTTTAGCAATTAAAAATAGTCCAAGCCATAAGTTTTGAAATTTTGTGTGCTCTCCCTTTCCCTCATGCAGTTTGTCCCATTTTAGGACAAGGTCACCTACTTCAAAATTCCTATCAGAAGCAGAGTTGGAATCGAACCAGCTTTTAACCAATAGTTTATGTTGATCTAACTTACATTTAGCTTGGGCTCTTACTTCTTCTAGGTTCATCAAAGCGTTAATTCGGTTTTCCAAAGGGGGACAATCTTCTTCTTGGACTTTCTGCAACAACTAAAGTGAAGGAAGAAGAATGTGAGGTGGCAGAATTGCTTCTCTTCCATAAACGAGAAAAAAGGGGGAGTTACCTATAGCAGCTTTTTGCGTTACCCTATTAGCCGACAACGCGTTTAGCAGTGCATTGTGCCAATTCTTGTGATTTTCAACCACCGTTCTCTTGATGATTTTAATCAAGTTCTTGTTTGTTGATTCTGCCAATCCATTGCCCTAGGGGTAATAGCTAGCAGAATAATTCAGTTTAATTCCTTTTTCCAAAGAGAACTCGCTCATCTTGAGAGACGAAAAATAAGAGGCATTATCGAATACTAAACAGTTAGGGATACCGAAACGAGTGATATTATTAGAATTTAGGAAGGCAATTACCTGACTAGTGTTGATAGTTCTTAACGCGATAGCTTCAGACCATCAGGTAAAGTAATCTGTGGTTGTCACAATAAAATTGTGTTGTTGCAAGGATGGGGAGTTGATTGGACCTATGATATCAAGGCCCCACTACTGAAAAGGAGAATCTATTGAAACGGGCTGCAGAGGAAAGGCTAGTTTTTGTAACTTCCCTGATGCTTTCTAACAAATGATGCATTTATGACACAAGGCATGGGCATCTCTAAAAAGCATGGGACAATAATAACCAGCTCTCAAAACCTTATGGGCAGTGGTGTCACCACAAAAATGACCACCAGCTTCTCCCGCTTGCAACTCTAACAAGACTTTTTCTGCTTCGTCTTTTTCAAGGCAGCGCATCAGTATGTCGTCAAAACTCTGACAAAACAAGATACCATTAACCAGATGGAAGGAGGGAGACTTTAGTCTCAACGCTCTTCTTTTAGTGGGGTTTAGGTGATGGGGGGATGACCCATGTTCAAGACAGAATCTTATGTCGCCATACCAAGGACTGACAGGTTTTTGTGTGCAACAGATTAGACTTTGATCTTGTTGTCCTAGGTTTGACGTATCACTTTCGTCTTACTGTCCTATTACTAAATCAACAACTAACTTGCACAACCCTTGGCCTCTCACTATCTGAGTTGGGGTGATTTCTAAGTCATACTTCTGCAAAGAGGTGACCCAGTTAGCCCTCTTTTCTCCTAGTTCCTTCTGCACTAACAGGTTCCTGACGGCTAGGTAAGGGACAATGAATTTTGTCCTTGACTTCAAAAGATAGGACCAGAAGTGCTTGACTACTTTAAAAACAGCGTAAGCTTGCCGATATACCACTGGGTAATTAAGTTCAGCGCCTTTGAAAGTGGAGCTCATAAAGGCGATGGGTACTTCGTTGTTCTCGGCATTCTTCTGAGTTAGGACGACGACATAGGAATGGTCAGAAGCAAAAGTATAGAGTGTAAAGTCTTGAGAAAAATATGGACTCATGAGAGATGGAGCGTCTATTATGGACTTCTTTATTGCATTAAAAGCCTAATTTTCTAGGGGTCCCCAGTGATATTGGGTGTCTTTCTTAATTAGATTCTGTACATGAGACCATTGCGTAGAAGCTGTTGGCTACACATATGCTACAATCTTGGACTGCTGTTCTGGATTGGTGATAGGTGAAGCCTCGACCATGAAATTTCCAAAAAAGGTGTCCATCCCTTGCACTTCGGGTGAATCAGTAGAAGGTGTAAATGTGAGATCGGAAGAGCGTCGTGTAGGGAAAGAGTGTAGATCTCGG